>CM064512.1:15333795-15383795 GCA_032716605.1 Paralithodes platypus
CAAGGGGACATCCGCTTGGAAGTCCTTCTTGAGGTTTTCCGTGAAACATCTCCTGGCTTGACGTAGAGACCGGGCAATGGTTATGCGGTTGATAGCCTGGTCCGTAGTGTCATGGCCGAGGCTTTTTGCAGCTTCTGTCAGCACGATGGTGGCTTTTCGGTGAGTACAATCCAGTGGAGCTGCGAGAGATGGTGAAACTATTTTTTTTGTAGCCTTTGTGGCCGCTTGGGTGGAGAGCAGGATTTTTCCTCCTGAGCACTGCTGCTGTCCTCTCCCTCAGCATTGCTGCTTGAAGAAGCAAAGATGGCCGCTGAGGTGGATGCCTTCATTTCTTTACGGGCCTTCTCCCGACGCCTTTCCTCAGCCTCTTTCTTCTCCGCAGCTCTCCGTTCTTTGGAGGCCAGGGAATTGTCCGCGGACCCCATGAAGGCTCTACGGCCCTTCTCTCGCTGAGCAAGGAAAAAATCCTTGTCCTCTTGAAGGAGAATGACAGACAGGGCGTCCGCGTGAGCGATATCAAAGAAGTCGTCCATTGAGTCCCGGAAAGCTTCCTCCTTCTTCACCTGCCCTGGTGTCCTTCAGTCCCTCAAGCGTTTTAGGTCTTTCCAGGTTTGGAATAGACCTTCCAGCTTTTTGATGATGTGTTGCTCCCCCCTAACGGGGATCCTGGCATTTCCGACCCATATGGGGGTCATGGCCATGGTCGGGCTTTCCCACAGAGCTCTCAAAGAGTGTAAATTGTGTTGTTGGCATAAGTGGTTGTGTGAAATGCAGTCTTCTATGATGTGTTTAATGGTATGGGGTGCTGTGTTACAGCCTGGGCAGGTGTCGACGACGGATTCCTCCAGTCTCTTCTGATAGCTCAGAAGAGTTGGATGGTATCCGCATCTCATCCTGGCCAGGTGGACTCTGTCCTCGCGAGGAAGGGAGGATTCAAAAGGATGGATTTCGGGAGGTCGTGCTTGCAGCTGCGTGTTGTCTATGAGTGAGTGGATGGAACGGCGAATGATATGAGTATGGATGTGCTTCCGGAAGTTGGATTGGGGTGGGCAGGGAGGGAGAGAAGACAGTATTTGTGTGTGATAGCGTGTGCTGGGTGTTGTTTTGATATTTCTTGGTGTCTGTGGGTGTGTTGCCATGTAGTGTAGTGGGTGGTGTTGATTCATGGAGGCTGCTGCCAGGAATTGAGTGCCTCTCATGTCTAGATGATCTTTGCCTTTGAGGACTTTGGTTTCTTGATGTAGGTGATCTGTGGGTGTAGTAGCTGTGCATCCTGTGATGTTTTTCAGGGCTTTATTTTGAATAGTCTGTAAGGTCTTATGATGTGTTTCAGCTAGGTTAGAAGCCCAAGCCGGGCTTGTGTATTCCATAACTGATCTTATGTATTGTTTGTAGACTGTGGTGGTGGTTTCTTTGTTGTGTCCAAATATCGTGTGGGCAAGCGATCTGAGGGCGTTAAGTCTGGGTGTCCGTTTCTTTTTCGTATTTGTGGTGTGCTGTTTGAATGTCATTTGGGTGTCGTATGTTACTCCTAGGATTTTGGGTGTGTGTGTGTGTGTTAGGGGTGTGTTGTTTATGTTGAGTCCCGGGACGTAATCGTGATCTGTCCAGCTTGTGAGGAGGGTTGCAGTGGATTTAGCTGGTGTTAAATTGAGTCTGTTTGTAGTGCACCATTCATGTAATGTGTCTAGATAGTCTTGAAGGAGTCTTGTTGCTGTGTCTGGGTTTTGGTGCGTGCCAGGTAAGTTCCGCCAACCAGCACAAAAACAGCCAAACAGACTTTGCTGGACTACCAATAAATATGCTCCAATCGTCACAAAATTTGATTACAATATGTCTCATTAGGAATGGAACAATGCCAGGGGGTGAGAGGTTAGGATTTTTTACTTTCGAAAATAAGGGCCACCCTATTGTCTATATCTTTTTGGTAATAAGGGCACCAGGATTGAACGCAGTATTCCAGAAGAGGGCGGACTAAGGAATTGTAAAGAGTTAGGATAACGTCTTTGGATTTATGCTCAAATGACCTGCCTATAAAGCCAAATATTTTGTTTGCCTTCTTAACAACTTCTGAATATTGTTGACTCGGTTTTAGGGTACTCGATATTGTTACTCCCAGATCGGTTTCTCTGTTTACATTCTTAAGCTGAGTGCCATTCATCGAATAGTTTGCTTTCTCATTTTGGTATCCGATATGTAGTACTTTACATTTATCCGCATTGAAACTCATTTGCCAAATTTGGGCCCAATATGACAACTTATCTAGATTGTGTTGCATATCGTCAACTTGTTCTTTTGAGAGTACGCTATTTGCAATTTTTGTATCGTCATCAAATTTTGAGATTGTAAAGGTGAGACCCTCATCTATGTCGTTGATGTAAATTAGAAAGAGATTGGTCCTAGTAACGATCCCTGGGGTACCCTGCTACTTACATTGGTCCATTTAGATGCCTTACCGTTTATGATTACTCTGTGCTTTCTGTCGCGGAGCCAATTTTCTATCCATTTCAACACACCGTCTTGTATTTAGTTTTAACAGTAAACGTTTGTGAGGAACTTTATCAAAGGCCTGTTGAAAATCAAGGTATATAATATCTACAGCTTTATTCTCATCATAGAGGTTGAGGATATCGTGGAAGAAGTCTAAGAGGTTTGTTAAGCAGGAACATTTGTTACGAAAGCTATGTTGAATATTTGTAAGTATGTTATTTTCCTCTAAGTGATTTACGAGTCTGTCTCTTATGTGCGTTTCTAGCATTTTACATACAACTGAGGTTAAGCTAATTGGAAGATAGTTACTGGGTAGGGATTTGCTGCCTTTTTTAATATCGGTGTTACGTTAGCTAGCTTCCACTGATCAGGCATAGTTCCAGACAGCAAGGATTTATTGAATAGCAATGTCAGTGGTTTGGAGAGCTCATCCTTCGCTTCCTTTAGAACTCTAGTTGAGATTGTATCAGGTCCGGGCGTTTTATTTACCTTGAGTATATCTAAATATTTCAATACTTCTCTCTCTGTAACGGTGATATTGCTTAGAACATCAGAATTATCTATCTGAATCGGTGATGCTTTAGGGATATCACTGAGGTCTTCTGTTGCAAAAATTGATGCAAAGAAAGTATTGAGGGCATTACTCATTTGTACTTCGTCTTTGGTATATTCTCCATGTTCATCGACTAACGGTCCAACAGTTGAAGTAACTACTTTTTTCTTTCTGATATAACTATAGAATTCTTTCTGGTTTGTTTTACTTTGATTCACAACGTGTAAGTCTAGGGTCTTTTTACTTTGCTTAATTCACTTTTTGGCTTTGCGTCGTAGCTCTAAAAATGTCACCCGTTCTTCGTCATTTTGTGAGGATTTTAATCTATCATTAGCAAACTTTTTAGCAAGCAGACAGTTTGAGATATCTTTATTCCACCATTTGGGTTTATCATTATGGCCTGTACGCCATATTTTCGATGATATGCAGTCTTGCACTGCTTTTAGGTAAGTGTTTGCGAATGATTCCCAAGATGTATTTACAGTATGTCGTTATTGTTAATTAGAAAGCTCCAGTCAGTTTCTTTAAACATTGCTCTAAGTTTACAAAAGTTTGCTTGCTTGAAATTAGGGACTTTCTTGATGTTGCTATTTGGTTCGTTACTAGTAAACTTTAAACTGAAAGTTATTGTACTATGGTAGCTGTGAAAAATTCATCACTGGCATTAAAATTCTCTATTAATTCTCCTTTTGTTGAAAGTACAAGGTCAAAGTACATTATTTCCACAGGTTGGAGATCTAACAAATTGATATAGCGAACTCTCTTGCAAGTTTGCATACAGGTCTTGTCCAGAGTGTGAAGTAATACTCTCTCCCCACTTGATCACAGGTAAATTGAAGTCTCCAAAAATTACGGTATCTTGCGAGTTACTTAAGTCTGCAATTTGCTAATAAATGTCTTGGTCAGTTTGCACTGGTTGAGCTGGAGGTCCTTATATTAGTGCAAGTATTATTGTTGTACCTTTATTATTCTTTATTAGCACAAATTATGTGACGACGTTCAAAATTTGAGGCTTTGACAAGAGGGTCGGGTTAAGACTTTCTTTGATAACATATAAAACTCCACCTCCATTTCTATTAATTCGGCTTTTCTCAAACATTACATAACCTGGAATTGAATACTCTGCTAAAAAGTCTCTGTCTTCTGTATTGAGCCAAGATTCTGCTATGCCAATAACATCGTAATTATCTGTAAACACTAGTTCCTCTAAATCTGACAAATTATTGCGTGTGCTACGAGCGTTTACTAGAAAAAATTTAAAGTTTTGGATTTGGAATTCCCGGAACTCTCTTTATTCAAATTCTTGGTTCTGCTTGGATATACAAATATACATTTATGTATCTGTTGCCCTCAGTCCTCGATCCTCGTCCCTGGTTGTCCTCGGTCCTTGGTGTCCCCGATCATTGTCCCTAGTAGACCTTGGTCCTCGATCATTGCCTCTGGTGGTCCTCCGTTCTCGCTGTTCTCGATCGTCGTCCCTGGTAGTTCTCGGTCCTCGATCGTCGCCCCCGGTCGTCCACAGTCCTCGATCTTTGTCGCTGGTGGTCCTCAGGCCTCGAACCTCGTCCCTGGTGGTCCTTGGTTGGCTCTGCTTTTTCTCCGAAAATCCTTTACTGCGTCGTGAAGCAGGCGGCAAAATCTTGTGTATGCGTGTGTGTGTAACAAAGCTTACATCTTCCCTACAGTCACCATTTATCCTCCCTCAAAACAGCCACTCTCGATTTTTAGCAACCGTTATTTTCGTGAGGCAGGATTAATAAAAGTGCTACATATTTCTGTTTACGTCCAGACCCCTCTACTGAACCTTATGTGTGTGTGTTTGTGTGTGTTTCTATTGACGTCCCTACAATACCGTAATTACCACAGTGCTGCAGCTGCTATCATGGCATTGTGCAGTATATGTCAACACACACACACACACACACAAGTATATCCATTGCCGGTAAATCTTCATAAATATTAATATAGCCTGATACATATTCCCTCCCAAGTCTTCCATCACCAGCTCCCTACCAGAGCCTTCTAAAGGTGGAACATTTTAGCGGAGATTTTCCAAACTTCAGCATAAAGTCAATTACCTGCAGTCAAAACATCGGCCCTTAACATTACTGCTGAACCTTGGGGGTTGTTGGTTATAGGTTGTTGGTTGTAGGTATGGGTTGTTAGTTGTGGTTGTATCTTGTGGGTTGTTAACATTACTGCTGAACCTTGGGGGTTGTGAGTTATAGGTTGTAGGTTATTGGTTGTCAGTTGTGGTTGTATCTTGTGGGTTGTTAACGTTACTGCTGAACCTTGGGTGTTGTGGGTTATAGTTTGTTGGTTGTAGGTTATGGGTTGTTAAATGTGGTTGTATCTTGTGGGTTGTTAACATTATTGATGAACCTTGGGTGTTGTGGGTTTAGGTTGTTGGTTGTAGGTTATGGGTTGTTTGTTGTGGTTGTATCTTGTGGGTTGTTAACATTACTGCTGAAAATTGGGGGTTGTGGGTTAAAGGTTGTTGGTTGTAGGTTATTGGTTGTTAGTTGTGGTTGTATCTTGTGGGTTAACATTACTGTTGAACCTTGGGGGTTGTGGGTTATAGGTTGTTGGTTGTAGGTTATGAGTTGTTAGTTGTGGTTGTATCTTGTGGGTTGTTAACATTACTGCTGAACCTTGGGGGTTGTGGGTTATAGGTTGTTGGTTGTAGGTTATGTGTTGTTAGTTGTGGTTGTATCTTGTGGGTTGTTAACATTACTGCTGAACCTTGGGGGTTGTGGGTTATAGGTTGTTGGTTGTAGGTTATGGGTTGTTAGTTGTGGTTGTATCTTGTGAGTTGTTAACATTACTGTTCAAGCTTGGGTTTGTGGCAGTAGGTTATAGGTTACGAGTTGTTGTTCGATGTAGTTGTATATTATGGGTTGTCAACATTACTGCTGAAGCTTGGGGTTGTGGTTGTAGGTTATAAGGTTTTTGGTTATAGGTTATGAGTTACTAGTTGTTGTTAATTGTAGTTGTACATAAGGGGTTGTCAACATTACTGCTCAGGTTTAGGGGTTGTGGGTTTTGTGGTAGTAGGTTATAGGCCGTTGGTTATAACACAGTCCCCTGAAGTGTAGAGCAGGTGCGTGTGGGAGAGGCGAATGAACGCATTTTGTATAAAGTGTGAAATGAAACTCTTCCCTGATCGCTGCTTCAGATGGCTTTTCTAGTTATTTACGTAATATCCAGTGGAATTATGGTTAGAGCGTGTATGTTCTGTATGTGGTGTCCTTGGTTCGAATCCCAGGAAGATCATATACTTTTATTAATAGAATTTGGGGTTATTGGTGTTAACACCTTACGAGCGGCCTAGGCGGTATATTTGACCGTGCCGCACAGCGTTTTTTTTTTTACCATAAATGGGGTTGTTTCCGTGCTCTTTTTCATGCATAAACAAGACCCAGAGCATAATACAAGTATGTATCCCTGAAAGTACGTAAATTGAGCTTTCCAATGACACCCGAACCATCCTTCTACGATCACTGGTTGTCTTGCAACGATCGTGCAACTGAAGGGAAAAATCGCTAAAATACGGTAATTTCTTTATATAATTACGTATGTAGCGAGGGAGTGAGGGTGGATGTAAGTGGAGTAAATCTCAGTAGGTCCACGGCGGCCGTGGCGAGCGGTCATGAGGTAACCCATGCTCCTCCAGTCACTCATCTCTCTCTCAGAGCCAATATTGCGCCAAAATTGCACTCTGACTTAAGGCGGGCCCCGCCACATAGTCCAAATTTTTCTATTCGGACTTAAGTCGGGCCCCGATCTTTAAGGGTTAAGAGCGATATAAATTAATATACAGTATAATATATCGGTGATGAATGATGAGCACTGTTATGGGGTTGTGTGGAGGGTTGTGTTGTATTATGGGTTATATTGTGTTGTAGGTTGTGGTGTGGGTTATTAGGAGGGTTATGTTGTATTATGGGTTATATTGTGTTGTAGGTTGGTGTGTGGGTTATGTGGAGGGTTGTGTTGTATTATGGGTTATATTGTGTTGTAGATTATTGTGTGGGTTATGTGGAGGGTTATGTTGTATTATGGGTTATATTGTGTTGTAGGTTGGTGTGTGGGTTATGTGGAGGGTGAAGCCGCAAAAGACATGCTGTGGGAACTCAGACGTATGATCCTATGTTATGTTCAGGATGCCCCTTTGGCGCATGTGGCAATCAAGATAGCTTCTTTCATTCCTCAGTTGTTCCTTCAAAGAAAAAGACCAGAGGCAAAACTGAATGAGAACATTAAAGCGCTGAAACAGAGAATGGAGTGGTGGAAAAATGGGGAGTTAGACAAAATTCTTAGCCAAGTACGAGCAATCCAGCAAAGACTGAAAACAAAACAACGTAGAAAGAGGAAGCCAGATGATGTGGCACGATCAGTGGGAAATAGCATGAGGATTGGTAAAGTGGCACAGGCAGTCAGAATGGTCACTGGGGAACCCTCAACTGGGGTGCACGAAGTGAATCAAAACATCTTGGACCAGCTAAAGGAGAAACACCCAGAAGCAAAACCAGCAAGTGATGATGCCAAACTAGAAGGGGAATATGTTCCTCCAGACCCGGTGATATATGAGAATATAACTGGAGACCTCGTATGGAGAAAGGCGCTGAAAACACAGGAAGGAGCAGGTCCATCAAGGTGTAGATGCTAAGACTTGGAGGATCTTCCTAAGTCAAAACAAGTTTGGTTCAGCCACGAGTGACCTTTGTGAAGCAACAGCAATGCTTGCAAAGAAACTTGCATCATCACCATGCATGAACATAAAAGCTCTGACAGCATGTCGCCTGATACCTTTAAATAAGAATCCAGGAGTTAGACCAGTAGACGTTGGGGAAGTTCTTAGAAGGATTATAGGAAAAGCAATCATGTCCGTATTTGGAAAAGATGTACAAAGAGCAGTGGGCAACTTACAAGTATGTGCAGGACAGCAAGCCGGAGGAGAAGCAGCAGTACATGCAATGGGGAAGGTGTATGATGAGGAAGAATGTGAAGCGGTACTGCTAGTAGATGCAACAAATGCCTTTAACACCATTAATAGGGAGACAGCAATTCACAACATCAAGATCAAATGCCCGAGCATCGCAAAGTACATATAAAACACTTATAAGGAGCCAGATAACCTGTATATATTTGGAAGCACAAAGAAGGAAGAAATGAAAATTCTCAAATCAAATGAAGGAACAACGCAAGGAGATCCAGTGGCAATGGCAATGTACGCACTGGCACTATCTATTCTGCAGCAGAAAATAAAACATGAGGCAACCCGAGTGAAACAAGTGGTGTATGCTGATGACCTCACAGGTGCAGGAAGAGTAAGGGATCTCAAAGAATGGTGGCGGAGAGTACAATCGGTTGGCGCAGTCATTGGGTACCATCCTAATGCTAGTAAATCTGTACTAATAGTGAAAGAAGACCAGTATGAAGAAGCGGTGCACACTTTTGATGGGACAGGAGTGAAGATTACAAAGGAGGGTCAATGCCATTTGGGAGCAGTTATAGGCACAGAGGAATGCAAGAGAGTCTATGTGCGAAAAAAGGTAGCGGAATGGGTAAAGGAAGTGAAAACCCTGGCAGACATTGCGAAATCTGAACCACATGCTGCATATACTGCCTTCACATATGGTGTTAAGCACAGATGGACCTTTCTTATGAGAACAGTGCCTGACATTGGACAGATGCTCCAACCGCTGGAAGAAGCAATCAGAGGAGCATTCATACCTGCTTTAACAGAGATGGAAGGAGTCACGCAAGAGCTAAGAGATCTACTAGCTCTTCCGCCAAAGTTCGGAGGTATGGGGATCATAAACCCAGTGGAGGTGGCACCTCCTGAATACCAAAATTCCCTTAAACTTACTACGTCTCTGACAGAAAAAATACGGGAGCAAAATGAAAACGATGAGGTGGGCGAAGAGGAACAACGAAATGCAAGACAGGAAATAATTACAAAGAGCAGAGAAGAGAGACAGAAACATAGCCTAGCACAAATTATGACCGAATGTAGTGAAGAACTGAAAATGAGAGTTGAGATGGCACAAGACACGGGTGCTTCAAATTGGCTCACTTCAATACCAATAAAGGAAAAAGGCTTCAGCTTAAATAAACAAGAATTCAATGATGACGTAGCCTTGAGGTATGGGTGGCCAGTTTCAAACCTTCCGCTGAAATGTGCATGTGGTGAAATAAACAACTCAGACCACTGTATGACCTGTGAAAAAGGAGGATGCACCTGTATCCGGCATGATGAAGTACGAGACATCACTGCAAAATGCTGGACGAGGTGTGTCATGATGTCAGAATCGAACCGGAACTTCTGCCTATGGACGGACAGCGCTTGGCCCACAATACTGTAAATACTTCAAATGAAGCAAGAGTGGACGTAAGTGTTCGAGGTTTTTGGACGAGGGGACAACAGGCTTTTTTCGACATCAGAATCTTCAACCCAAGAGCACAAACATATCGTGAGCGAGGACTCAAGGCGGCATACTTGAGAAACAAAAGTGAGAAAAAACGCGCTTATGAAGAAAGGATTTTGAACAGGGATCAACGAAGCTTTACTCCTCTGGTCTTCTCATCGTCGGGAGGAATGGGACCTTCTGCAAGTGTCTTCTATGCCAGATTAGCTGAACAAATATCGGAGTTAAAGCGCCAGCATAGAAGCCAAGTCATAACTTGGATGAGATG
Source organism: Paralithodes platypus (assembly GCA_032716605.1). NCBI lineage: Eukaryota > Metazoa > Arthropoda > Malacostraca > Decapoda > Lithodidae > Paralithodes > Paralithodes platypus. The sequence goes on from CM064512.1 coordinate 15,343,538, forward strand.
CCAGTTCTCTTTCTCTCTTCTCAGGTCTGCACTCCTATGTCTCAGGGGTACAAGGTCCTCCCCGCTACAGAGGACAAGAGTGAGAGACTTGCACTTTGAAATGGTCATGGCGGAGGGCCGAATTTGGGAACAACTCTGTTGATTGTAGGGAGGCACTGGTACAATAAGATAAACTATAATGTAACTATGAGGGTTGTGTTGTATTAGGGGTTATATTGTGTTGTAGATTGTTGTGTGGGTTATGTTGTATTATGTGTTATATTGTGCTGTAGGTTGGTGTGTGGGTTATGTGGAGTGTTGTTATGTATTATGGGTTATATTGTGTTGTAGGTTGAGGTGTATTGGAAGTGAGTTGTTACCTCCACCAACGCAGTTGTAGGGAGGTTATGTTTTTGCCTCTGTATGTCTGTCTGTCTGTCTGTAAACATGATATCTTACAAATATATGAACCAATTTTTACGATTAAAATGTCGAAGTGGACAGTTAAGATAATTTTTTCTCGATAATAAAAAACATATCTGACTGGTTTTCATTTGATTCATGCAATGTTCACACTCATTTAGTGAGGAATTTGGGTAACATAATTATCCTAACGTATCCAAGCTAATCTAGCGTATTTAAATGTAAGTTAACAAAAGTTAAGGTACCTTACCTAACCTGTGGGCGCGTCTGTTAAGTGTTCTTCCTTACATAACATAATTCCAGCCAAACAATGCAGGTCATGAAATATCAGTTTGTATTTTAGTCCCCGGTAATGCTTGGAATCAATAGCTTGTCATTTAGGAAAACGTTGGTGTTGTGGAATTTACACCAGTGTGTTCCAAATTCCCAGCTAGATAGTTTTCGTAACGTATGATTCCACTGATGGCAGAATAATGGGATTATTGTTGGAAGTCGTCTGGCTTTACATTAAATTGCTCTGTACATTTGTTTTGTTTAAAGAAGATATGAACAGGGCAGTTACAGTGTTTGCAATATCTTGCAATGTATTGAGATATTGTTAGTAATGAATCCATCTACTAAATGGATAGGAGTTTATATATATATATATATATATATATATTTATATATATATATATATATATATATATATATATATATATATATATATATATATATATATATATATATAAACTAATCTAGGATAAATCGCTATTAATATACCCAATTAGTTTGTATTTACATTGTATAAGCTTGACGTATTATATATAGTTTGTATAAAGTAATAACATTGAATTGTATTGAATTGAATATCGCGTGACGCATTACTTCAATGTTATGGGGCTTTATTACATTATTTGATAAAGTTTAGGAAGGATCTAGAAAAATAAAGTACCGGTAGTTCATCGAGATATTTTACACCTCTTTGATTGCTGCAGGTCCTTTCTAAACTATACACAATCGGTAAATGGTAACCAGGATAATATAAAGACAGACAACACCGTACTGAAAGGGTTAATACTTGGTGTCGTGGTAGTGCCAAGTTGATAACCATTTAGCTTGATGTTACACAATATAATATTTAATGATATTAACATCAATGTTGTCCGCGAACTATTGAACCTGGCTGTACATTCCTGGAAATATGGCTTAAGTATTCCAGTGACTCACAAGGTTAGTGGTATACATTTGTGATCACAGTTTTAACTAATGTTCCAAGCGTGATCGCAAACTCTCATTGTCTCTCTCTATCTCTCTCAGTATGTGGGAGGTGTTATGAAAGAGGGTAAGGGAAAGGTGGAACAAGTTAATTAACAGAAACGAGCCCGGGGTTAGTCCTGTATGGGCTGTGAGAGACGCTGAGAGGGAGGCTTTTACTTTGTGGAGAAATTGGGAGGCTGAGATGTAAAGAGGGTGTAAGAGTGGGAGACTGGGAATAGAATAGTGTATGTGTGAGAGAGAGAGAGATAGAGAGAGAGAGAGAGAGAGAGAGAGAGAGAGAGAGAGAGAGAGAGAGAGAGAAGGTAAGAGGTAGGTGTGGTGTGGTAAAAACGATGTGTTGTACTGTACAGTACCTTCAGAGTTATGGTCTACAGGGAGGGGTCACTGTTTTTCAGGTTTAGGAGACCAAGCTTTATCTCACGTCCGAAGACTCGTCCGTGTGTAATTTGTTGTAAGGATGTTGTTTATAGTGTCGGTCTAAGGCCCAACTGGCCCCATTTATCACTGGGAACTTGTTGGTGGTGTTTTATTGGATGTTAATGGTGGTGGTGGTGGTGGTGTTGTTGTCATTGATGGTGAGGTTGTTGTTATTGATGGTGGTGGTGTTGTTATTGATGGTGGTGGTGTTGTTATTGATGGGGTTGTTGTTATTGATGGTGGTGGTGTTGTTATTTATGGTTGTGTTGTTGTTATTGATGGTGATAGCGGTATTGATGGTGGTGTTGTTATTATTGGTGGTGGTGTTGTTGTCATTGATGGTGAGGTTGTTGTTATTGATGGTGGTGGTGTTGTTATTGATGGTGGTGGTATTGTTATTGATGGTGGTGTTGTTATTGATGGTGGTGTAGATATTGATGGTGGAAGTGGTGTAGTTATTGATGGTGGTAGTATTACTGATGTTGATAGTGTTTGTGTTATCAGTATCGTTGTTTTTGTTATTGCTGATTGGTGTGTAAGATCTTGACCCTCACGGTGATGTTTGTGGTAGGGTAAGTATTGAGGGAAGGATATACGGAGTTAGGCGGGGTTTTTATCGGACACATGTTCATCTACTAATTTGTTCGGACAATATGTTTTAATATTTTCCCATAGGGATCGGTAACAACCCTGACAGTAGATTACCCTATTATTTATGAAATTATGTCAACATAATTGTCAAAACTAATGTTGTTGATTTCCGGAGAGAAGTAACTTCATAATGAATATCAATGTACACTATTCTGTAAATAACACCTCGTATTTATTCAAAATTAGTTCGTAGTTTCCATATAGGTTAATATGCTTCTTATTCTGATTGTTAGGATGTGGTAATGTTAATGCAATGCCGAATTCAGCTTTGTTTACAGAGTGTTAACCTCGTCAGTATTGTTCACTAAGCTTACTATTGTATTTTATCATAAATATTACTGCCATCAATATTATTTTTATTAATATTTTTTTTAATCCACACCCCCAATGAAATTAATTAAAGTATATATGATCCACCGGGATTCGAACCCGGGTTATCACACACATATTTTTGCCACCTTAACCATTACACCACCAGGACGGTATGAGAGAGAGAGAGAAAGAGTGAGAGTGAGAGAGATATAATAAACAATGCATCACTAAGAGGTCTATAACAACCGACCATTGGTGAAATATTAACACATCCCTGAATATCCCTCAGTACTATAACAATAAATGTGTTGAAGGTTGTACAGTTGGTCAAACATAAAATACTGCCTTCACTGTCCACGGTAATAATGTCTGCCAGATGTTGAAGGTTGTACAGGTGGTCAAATAAGCTATACTGCCTTCACTGCCCACGGTAATAATGTCTGCCAGATGTTGAAGGCTGTGCAGTTTGTCAAATATACTATACTGCCTTCACTGTCCACGGTAATAATGTCTGCCAGATGTTGCAGGTTGTACAGTTGACCAAATATACTATACTGCCTTCACTGTCCACGGTAATAATGTCTGCCAGATGATGTTTTGGTTTAGAAAAGGGCTTGAAAAGACCCCTCGTAATCATTAAATCGAATCTGGTTATTGCTGAAAAATGTGTATTTATTAGTTTGGTCTCTCTCTCTCTCTCTCTCTCTCTCTCTCTCTTTCTCGTGTTTAAAGATAGGATCCATAATGAATACCATAGGAGGTCATGTAATATGTGGGTCATGGAGGAAGGGGGTGACAGAGATACCCCTCATAGATGGCCCCGGGTGGAGAGGGGAAGGGGGAGGGGTCTCGGGTGTTTAAAGGGGTCCATATATAGAGGCCCAAGGGGGGCCAGGATGGTGAACAGGGGCCATGTTGTTTACGGGAGGAGTTGAGTGGCCCTTCTGTTTAGTCATTATTATTAAATATTTACAGTATACGTCGAAGGGGGTAACTGTGGACACCTTGGGCATTATAAGGCAGTTCATAAAGCCCTTATTATTGAATATACTGTATAGAGATCTTATCAACTCGAAACAGAAATCCTGAACAATTAATATTGAGGTTTTAATGAACTGTCCTCAATTGCCTCAGTTGTCCACCCTCTGCCCTCCTTGGCCTTGGTTCCCAGAACATTGTCTTTAAAAGAAGGCATACTGTTTTACTGCACCACTTTTAGGTCCGCTGGTTGGAAGAGAGAGAGAGAGTGTGTGTGTGTGTGTGTGTGTGTGTGAGTAAGAGTGAGTGAGTGAGAGTGAATTGTTGAAGGAGTAGAATAGAAAGATAAAACTCCAAGTTATCCTCAAATATAATATAACTGGTGTAAGAATAGCCGACCAACATATATACAGTATATACCGTAACACCCCACACTAAAGTAAAAGGTTTGCGCGATTAACCGATTCCAAGATTGTGAGTTTTCCAAGAAATGAGGAGGAGGTGGGAAGAGCTGGGAGGAGGATAGTTGAATCACACAAGTGCTTTTCCAGCATTTGTTTGTTATATCTTCAATTCTGATTTGAGAGCTATTGAATTAATGTTTGGTATGATTTTAGCCACCCATAGTAACGAACCGTCAGCCTTGTCCCTGATGTTCTGCTCAGTCAGTTGTCAGAAAAGGTTTCCGATCACAAATTGCCGGAGAAGCTCGTGTGACCCCCCTTGTGCTTTAGGTGGGAAGAAGTGGTAAAATATCTTCAGTGAAACCTTTAGTATAATAACATGCAGCGGTAATTTAATGACTATTAATCCCGGGAGTACCACTTGTATTTATTAATTTAATTGATTTTAAGTCTTAGGTTTATTTGTAAGTTAATTGGTGGGTTAGTGATATTACGAAATTATACCTACTGTACATTCAGACTGTTTTACTCAGTTGAAATAACTTAGCAACAAAATAAGTTGATTACGTATAAATTAAAAAGCTATATGATAAGAAGCTGTTTGACGATATAATAATGGGCTTTTGGCAATTCAAAAAAGACCAACCGGGAACCAACTTGTAAATACGATGGTATTTCACCAACCTTCACAAAACATCCACACACATTTTATTTCTTTGTTATTAATACCCTCAGTACGATGTTGACCTTCATTCTATTCATTAGAGGTGTTTCGTATGATTACGATATTTTATAATCATTACATATTTATCATGAATATAGAAAACCAGTAGGTTTAAGGATATTGTTTTAATTAGTATTGTTTCCTTCTTATATTCTGTTATGTTAATGTAAATTTTATCATATCCCTTCCCCGGTGTTGTGGTCCAGGTTATATTACCAGGTTACTGTAGAGGTCCAAGTTGTGTCCTTTAGCTCACACCATCCCCTTTGTCATAATATCCCTCCCCCGGTGTTGTGGTATGGGAGATATCAGCAGGCCATGGTAGATTCTGTTCTTGTCCCCCATGGATCACTGTGTTTTCTCAAACCTCCTTAGCCACCCAAGAACCTGTCCTGGGGGTCTAAGTAGCGGTAATGATTTATGGTGTGGTTTGTGGTTATGTCTATGTGTGAGAGAGAGAGAGAGTACAAAGGAGTACAAAGGAAATCAAGCAACAACATATCTAGTGACCCTTCTAGGCTGCTTGTCCTCCAAAACACTGAGGATCAAGTGTCCAAACAGTGGTTTAGAGTGGGTAAGGGAACATTGGAAAGGGAACTACTGCCCTGGAACTAATGTCCGTGGCAGGACTAGGAAGTTAGTAGGGGACTTATTGGTTAGTAACTGAGGGGAGGATAAAATAAAGTTATTCATTTACAAACGCAGTCAGTCGCGGGTTTGATGCGAGATATTTCTCTAGGCGGAGTTTAAATGAATCAACGGTGCTGCAGTCTATAACGTTTCGGGGAAGCCCATTCCACAAGTTGACAACTCGATTGAAGAAGAAATTCTTAGATTTGTGTAAGTTAAAAGATTTACCAATAATTTTGCAACCGTTTCCCCGCGTGTAATTAGATTGGTCGATAGTGAAGTACTTACTACAGTTCATATTGTCGATGCCTTTGATGATTTTGAACACTTGAATTAAGTCACCTCTTAATCTGCGCTGGGTTAAAGGAAATAGATTTAATTCTCTAAGACGCTCTTCGTATGGTTTGTTCTTTAGGTTAGGTATCATTTTGGTAACTCTACGTTGAACTCGTTCTAGCTTGTTTATGTCTTTTTGGTAATAAGGGCACCAGCATTGAAAGCAGTATTCCAGAAGAGGGCGGACTAAGGAATTGTAAAGGGTTAGGATAAGTCTTTGGATTTATGCTCAAATGACCTGCCTATAAAGCCAATTATTTTGTTTGCCTTCTTAACAACTTCTGAACATTGTTGACTCGGTTTTTAGGTTACTCGATATTGTTACTCCCAGATCGGTTTCTCTGTTTACATTCTTAAGCTGAGTGCCATTCATCGAATAGTTTGCTTTCTCATTTAGGTATCCGATATGTAGTACTTTACATTTATCCGCATTGAAACTCATTTGCCAAATTTGGGCCCAATGTGACAATTTATATAGATTGTGTTGCATATCGTCAACTTGATCTTTTGAGAGTACGCTATTTGCAATTTTTGTATCGTCAGCAAATTTTGAGATTGTACAGGTGAGACCCTCATCTATGTCGTTGATGTAAATTAGAAAGAGAATTGGTCCTAGTACCGATCCCTTTGGTACCCCGCTACTTACATTGGTCCATTTAGATGCCTTACCGTTTATGACTACTCTTTGCTTTCTGTCGCTGAGCCAATTTTCTATCCATTTCAACACACCGTCTTGTATTCCATGCGCTTTTAGTTTTAGCAGTAAACGTTTGTGGGGAACTTTGTCAAAGGCCTTTTGAAAATCAAGGTATATACTATCTACAGCTTTACTCTCATCGTAGAGGTTGAGGATATCGTGGAAGAAGTCTAAGAGGTTTGTTAAACAGGAACGTTTTTTACGAAAGCCGTGTTGAGTATCTTTAAGTATGTTATTTTCCTCTAAGTGATTTACGAGTCTGTCTCTTATGACCGTTTCTAGCATTTTACTTACAACTGAGGTTAAGCTAATTGGACGATAGTTACTGGGTAGGGATTTGTTGCCTTTTTTGAATATCGGTGTTACGTTGGCTATCTTCCACTGATCAGGCATAGTTCCAGACTGCAAGGATTTATTGAATAGTAATGTCAGTGGTTTGGAGAGCTCATCCTTAGCTTCCTTCAGAACTCTAGGCGAGATTGTATCAGGTCCAGGCGTTTTATTTACCTTGAGTGTATCTAAACAATTCAATACTTCTCTCTCTGTAACGGTGATATTACTTAGAACATCTGAATTATCAATCTGAATCGGCGATGGTGTAGGGATATCACTGAGGTCTTCTGTTGTAAAAAACTGATGCAAAGAAGGTATTGAGAGCATTATGCTGGGGTCACACATTCACGTATATGCTCTCGTATGCTCCCGTACGAAGGTTTATTGGTAGTTGGCAACCGAATACATAAAACGTAAGGGCTTAGTACGCAAAACGTAAATTAAATTGTGTCTAGTCGTGGGGGTTGGTACGCATGGCGGGAGTAGCCACGCTGGTCTGGGAGGTGGTGGGTGCGGCCAAGGCTGCCCGGTATGTTTTGGATTTCGAATCAGATACGTGGCTCGCGCTCACGTAGGTCAAAAGTCGGGAAAGCATACGTTTTACCTGGCTAGCTGCTACGTCTTACGGGAGCAGCCCCGTAAAACGTAGCAGCTAGCCCGGTAAAACGTAAGTTTCTCCCGCCAATCGTACAATGTTCACATAAAACGGGAAAGTGAAAGTAAGTCCGGGCGCATCTGGCAGAACCGCCGCACTGCGGGTTGGCGGAAAGATGCGTCACTGTTGTACGGTGGGGTCACGGGGACAACGGGACCAGCGGGGGACCAGCGGGGGACACTCCAGTCACACCTCTCACCACACCGGAGCAGCAACCAACAAGCCAACCCTGCCACCCTCTGCACCCTGCCGAAAACAAATCGTAGCAGTGAAACGACTGCACCTATGGCTTTCATATTTTTACCACATGTACCTTTCCCTTTAGGCTACCCATCACAAAAATCCCAAATCCTTCCTCCCACCCACTCGCTGACTGTCGGTCCCGTCAGAAGGAAAAAAAAGGAAAATCTGTGGCGGCGAAACGACTGCACCAATCGGGTCCATATTTGTGTGACAAGTCCCTTACCCTTCTCCCTTCCCCCCACCACACCCCCAACCACCTCCAACCACCCACTTCCAGCATATCCGTACGAAGATAAGGAAAAAAAGGAAAATCTGTGGCGGCGAAACTACCTCACCAATCGGTTCCATATTTGTGTGACAAGTCCCTTACCCTTCTGCCTTCCCCCCACCACACCCCCAACCGCCTCCCACCACCCACTTCCAGCATATCCTACGAAGATAAGGAAAAAAAGGAAAATCCGTGGTGGCGAAACTACCTCACCAATCGGCTTCATATGTGTAACACAAGTCAATTTACCCTTCTACCTTCCCCCAACCAACTCGAAAACCACCCTCCCACGCATACATTCTGATACCATAAAAGTCTCTGTAGTCTATAGTGTCTTTTCAGCTACTTTCGGGACCATCGGGTACCTGATTTCTGGCGAAAATGGACAAGGGGAGTGTTTTTTTTACCATTATCCTTCCTTTCTCTCCCAACTTGATAGATTTAGCCAAAACAAAACAAAAACTCTGGCACTGGCAGAAGCACACCGCCAAAATTGGCTGGCACTCAGCGGGTTTAAAGGTTACAAGGATGAATGGTCTTTCCTCTATAAAGGGAGTTCACAAAATTGAACTCCTCCAGGATGAATTCCGCGATGTTGTTCATGGTGCCGATGAAGGACTGGGAATGGGAATGGTGTGGCCATTCCTGCCCTTTTGTAGTTCCCAGATTCCAACCCAGACCTACGTGGTTGACAAAGACTGTCTTTGTCTGTGTTTGGACAGACGGGGTGTGCCTACGATTGTCCGGACACGGTCCAGGTAACGCCTACAAACTCACAAGACGTACGGCCTCAGCTACGTAGGTCTTGTGGGGGCGTGGCCATGGGCGTGGCCTGTGTTCCCGCAAATCGGGCAGCCCAGGCGGACTAACGGGGACATGCTTACGCAAGTCGCAAGCACGTACGTAGCTCCATACGACTACATTACGTCTGACGTAACACTGGCCCCGTTACGGTACGTATGTCGGGAAGTGCAATAGTCGTAGTCTATATGGGTGTACACGGCCGGACTACGCCCGTCATAACACAAAATTGGCGATCACGCCTGACGGGAGCATACGGGAGCGATATACGTGAATGTGTGACCCCAGAGCATTACTCATTTGTACTTCGTCTTTGGTGTATTCTCCATTTTCATCGACTAACGGTCCAACAGTTGAAGTAACTACTTTTTTCTTTCTGATATAACTATAGAATTCTTTCGGGTTTGTTTTACTTTGATTCGCAATATGTAACTCCAGGGTCTTTTTACTTTGCTTAATTAACTTTTTAGCTTTGCGTCGTAGCTCTACAAATTTCACCCGTTCTTCGTCATTTTGTGAGGATTTTAATCTATCATTAGCAAATTTTTTAGCAAGCAGGCAGTTTGAAATATCTTTATTTCACCATTTGGGCTTATTATTATGGCCTGGACGCCGTATTTTCGATGGTATGCAGTCTTGCACTGCTTTTAGGGAAGTGGTTTCGAATAACTTCCAAGATGTATTTATGTCGTTATTGTTAACTAAAAAGATCCAGTCATTTTCTTTAAACATAGCTCTAAGTTTATGAAAGTTTGCTTTCTTGAAATTAGGGACTTTTTCGATGCTACTATTTGGTTCGTTACTAGTAAAGTTTAAAGTGAAAGTTATCGTACGATGGTCGGTGTTACTGAATTTATCACCAACATTCAAATTCTCTATTAATTCTTCTTTTGTTGCAAGTACAATGTCAAGAACGTTATTACCACGGGTCGGTGTTTGAACAAATTGACAAGGCGAACTCTCTTGCAAGTTCGTATACAAGTCATGTCCGGAGATTGAAGTAAGAGTATCGGCCCCCTTGGTCACAGGTAAATTAAAGTCGCCCAAAAATACGGTATCATGTGAGTTACTTACATCTGCAATTTGTTCATAAATTTCTCGGTCAGTTTGCACTGATGGAGCTGGAGGTCTGTATATTAATGCAAGTATTATTTTTGTACCTTTATTATTCTTTATTAGCACAAAAGATGTGTCGACGTTCACAATTTGAGGTTTTGACAAGAGAGTCAGGTTAAGACTTTCTTTGATATAAAATAAAATGCCACCTCCATTTTTATTTATTCGCTTTTCTCAAACATTACATAACCGGGAAGTGAATACTCTGCTAAAAAAACTCTCTCTTCTATATTGAGCCAAGATTCTGTTATACCAATCATATCATAATTTTCAGTAAACACTAGTTCCTCTAAATCTGAAAATTGATTGCGTATGCTACGAGCGTTTGCATAGAAAACCTTTAAAGTTGCGGTTTTAGAACTCACAGAACGTTCTTTAATCAAATTTTTGGTTCTGGTCGGATCTACATTTACATTCATGGCTGTCATCGGTCCTCGGTCGTTATCCCTGGCGGTTTTGAATTTGGGTCGTGTTGGTGGAGCTTTATCCAAATTCGCGGTTCTTGACAGATTAGCATTTAATTCCTTCGCAGGTTGCCGCCCTCGCTGTCTTCGGTCCTCCTTCCTGGTTGTCCTGTGCTGAGTCGATTTCTTCTCCGAAAATCCTTCACCGCATCGTTGAGCAGACGCCCAAAACGTGCTGCACCCACCTGGTTCAGATGAACTCCATCGTCCGAAAACAAATAGTCATCGTAGTAGAAATTGTCCCAGGTGTCGACGAATCCCACGTTTTCCTTCCTGCAGAGGTTTGCTAGACAACGATTTGTGCTGGTGGCTATGTTGTAAAATCGGTTCTGTACACCAAGCTGGGGGACAATTCCTGAGACGATGATCCTTGATGACTTCTCCTTAAACGACTTGATCAGCTGCTGGTACTTTAAAAGCAAATCTTCCGACCGGGTTCGCTGTACATCGTTGGATCCAACGTGGATGATGTACATTGTAATAGCAGGGGCCAGCTTAGATACTTCGTCAACTGCAGCAACTACGTCGTCCACACCACCACCAGGGATCCAAAAACGCATCCTGGTCTTAGGTGCTCTGGCGCAAAACTCTGTAAGCTGAACACGTATCATCGAGTCTCCCACGAGCCGGACTTCTTCTATTTCCGCTTCGTCATCTGAATCTGTGAATATCTGGAAGCGGGTTTGACACTCGGTAATCAGTATGGGTTTCCTGGTCTTGGGGCAAACGTTGTTCTTCACGACACGAAAGTTGTCTTGAGGGGGAAGAGAGTCACTATTTGTTTCTTGAGTATCGGAACCATCAGCTGAAATGGCTACTGCAGGCGTTGAATTGTTGGCAGTTGACGTTGGGGCGTTGGTGGCTGCTGGAGTTGCGGTGACAATTGAAGTTTGTGGTACTCCACCGTTGAGTGTTACAAACTCTTGGAGTGATTCCAGCTTCATGGTGAGGACGTTGATCTTGTTGTAGGCTTCATCTAATTTCACTGTCAAATTCTCTCGTTGCTGGCAGAGACGGCAGACTTGAAGATCGACAGTAGCAAACATGGACTCACCAAACCTACCGGCGCAGTTCGTACAAGTGCGAGGCATGGTAACAGTCAGTTTCTTCAGATCACTTCACTCACTTTAAAACACTTAACTCACTTTAAAACACTTAACTCACTTTAAAACACTTCACTCACTTTAGAAACACTTTCAATCACTTCAACCGAAAACAGATATGATGAAATACACAACAATAGGTTATCAGGGGTGATAGCCTAACCGAAAACAAAAAATTTGAGATACGCAGAATTAGGCTTCCAGGGGCGATAGCCTAACCAAAAGTTTAAACAAAAAATTGAAATACGCACCAATAGGCTACCAGCGTTGAATAGCCTAACCGAAAATAATAAAATTGAAATACGCAGAAATAGGCTACCAGGTGTGATAACCTAACCTTAAACAAATATATATATATATATCAGAATATGTATCTAAATATACAATTCACCAAATAGAGATTATATAGAAATAAAGTGTGACTGCACACAAGGGGTTAATATACTGTATCAACAGATGGCCCTGGTGTCACTGTAGCCTAGTAAAGCAGTACCCTACTCTTTTTAGATAAAACAAAACAAAATGTATCAGTCAAAGGTTACTACAAGATCGTGCAAGCAACAACTAAAATTACAGATATATATAGCTACAGTAGGATACTATATACAATATCTACTAGAGTTAATAAGAACAATAGATTGGCTGGCTATAGGCTAGGCTAGGTTTGGATTAGGTTAAAAGCTTGGCAGGTTGGGTTAGGCTAGGTTAGTTTGTACAAATACCACCCTTAGCTTAAAGTAAAATCAGTCTGAGGAGAAAAAGTCAAGGATATAGCTAGGGGAAAAAGATAAATGAATGCACTTAAATTTACTACAAAATTGGCTGGAATTTAATATGTATAATCCCCCCAAAAAAGTTTGTTTACAAAATGGCGTCGGCGTTCGTTCCTGTAGGCAGGTTAGTTAGTACACAATATTGTTTATTAGCAAATTAATATGCAAAGCTTTACTTACATACAAGGCAGTTAAATTGATACTTACTACAGTAGGTAATGGGTCAAATTAGGGATTTTATAAAAAATAAGAAGAGAGCGTTTGTTTACAAAACAAAACAAACAAAGAACAACAGATGGCGCTATTGGCGCCCTGTCCGAGAGCGAGAGAGAGAGAGAGAGAGAGAGAGAGAGAGAGAGAGAGAGAGAGAGAGAGAGAGAGAGAGAGAGAGAGAGAGAGAGAGAGAGAGAGAGAGAGAGAGAGAGAGAGAGAGAGAGAGAGAGAGAGAGAGAGAGAGAGAGAGAGAGAGAGAGAGAGAGAGAGATAGAGAGAGAGAGAGAGAGAGAGAGAGAGAGAGAGAGAGAGAGAGAGAGAGAGAGAGAAGAGAGAGGAGAGAGAGAGAGAGAGAGAGAGAGAGAGAGAGAGAGAGAGAGAGAGAGAGAGGCCCGAGAGAGAGAGAGAGAGAGAGAGAGAGAGAGAGAGAGAGAGAGAGAGAGAGAGAGAGAGAGAGAGAGAGAGAGGCCCCCCCTGCTAACGACCACATCATCGCCTCCCTCGACGTAGAGAGTTTGTTTACCAACGTGCCCGTTGACAAGACAATAGATTTTATCCTACGTCGAGTTTACCACTGCCCTAATACGCCCCCCCTGGACATCCCGGAGAAGGCCCTGAAGACGCTCTTGGAACTATGTACCAAGGAGTCCCCTTTCCTCTACCCCCGCAGGAATATGTACCAGCAAATCGACGGTGTAGCGATGGGAAGCCCCCTGGGGGTCCTGTTCGCCAATTTCTTCATGGGAACTATCGAAGAGGAACTCCTGGCTGCCCACCGGCCCACTGTCTACTGCAGGTACATCGATGATATCTTCGTGCGGGTGAAGGACCTGGACGAACTCAGGGACCTCCAGCAGCGCTTCATGGCCGCCTCCGGGCTCAACTTCACATACCAAGAAACCACCGATGGTCATCTACCCTTCCTCGACCTCCTTGTCTCCCTCCACGACCACGGCTTCAAAACTACAGTGTACACCAAACCTACTAACAATGGCCAATGTCTTAATGGGGAAAGTGAATGCCCTAAACGATACCATCAGTCCACCATCGCCGCCTATGTCAGGAGAGCCCTCACCCATTGCACCACCTGGAATGACACACACAATGAATTGGAAAGGCTCACCCAGGTCCTAGTCAACAATGGGTATTCCAACACTGACGTCACCAATGCCATCAACCACCAGCTAGAAAAATGGTACAAACAAGACCCCCCTAGCACCAACCCGGCCAATGACATTACATTTTTCTACAGAAACTACATATCTTCCGACCACACAACAGACGAATCCATTATGAAAGAAATAATTCACAAAAACGTCCTCCCCACCAACCCTGACAATAAAATAAAACTCATTATTTACTACAAATCTCCTAAGACCTCCAACCTTGTCCTCCGTAACCGCCCCATTTCCACCAACCAACCGAAAGACGATCATGTGATATACCAGCATATTTGCACCTCTGGGGACTGTGGACCCCTATCCTATGTTGGAATGACACAGACTCGCCTTTCCCGTCGACTAACCCTCCACCTTCAATCTGGCGCTATAAAAGATCACTATCAAGCCCCCCACCATCTTGCCCTAACTCGCGCCGACCTAGACAAACAAACTACCATACTCGACAAAGAATCAGATCCCAGAAGACTAGCTATTTTAGAAGCTCTATATATCCAAACGCTCAACCCCAGCATCAACAACCAAACACAAGACCTCCAAATTCTTCCTTCAGGCAAGCGCTACAGGCATACTGCCCTCGTTCCTCTCGCCCTGTGCCCCCCTCCCTTACCTTTCCGCGCCCAGCACACAACTGACAACACCAACCAATCACAGCCACCCACAGCCAACAACCAACCACCGATAAGATTTAGTGCCCGTCTCGCGAATAGACTGCCTTCCACCAATGAACATCCACCCCACACCCAGTAGCTCCGCCCACCTACCTATTCTTGATCCTCGAATTTTGTATAAATATGTTGCTTTGTCCTTATTCTAATCATTACCTGCCCATTCCCTGAAGATGCAAGATGTTTACTTGTGAAACGTTGGATCCACCATGAATTTTGCTAACCTGTTGTACCTCATCTCTGAACCCCAGAGGAAAATTGTTAGAACCATTGAAAGCTGTAACAATAAAATACTGAATGCTGTTGCCTTTAACCTCGTCTGTTTAAAAGAGAATATATATATATATATATATATATATATATATATATTTTCTTTAATACATACGAGGTTGAAAGAAATGGCAATTTCTGCGTTGGAAATTTTATTATTCAAAGTTTCCAGGTCTCTGATGAGTTTTCGCTGGGTGGCAAGAAGTAGATGAATGAGATGAGCAAAATTCATGGTGGTACAGGGTTACATAAAATAATGTACATGATGATACAGGATATACGACGCGTTTCACTGGACAACCAGCATTATCAAGCAAGGAAGGAATGATATAAAAGGTAAACAGGAAGGGTATATATAGAGGGTGGAGGATCAGAGGAGGCGAAAATCAGGGAGCAAAAGACTGCTATTGGTGGAGGGGTATTCTAGGAGTGCCAAAGGGGGGAACCGCTTCACGCAGGCGCACTGGATGCGGGAAGGTGGTAGTCGGTTGGCGGGGTCAAACTGATTGGCTGCGTGTCGAGGGGCGTGGCCTAAGTTGCGTAGTATGTGTGGCGCCGGCAGAAGACGAAGCTGAAGGAGGTAGCGCGGGGGGCTGCGTCAAGGGCACCAGGGGGCGAGGGGGGGCGTTAGGTCCTGTAGGATAGTGCCTTTTGGCAGAAGGAAGGATCTGAAGGTCCAGAGTTTGGTTGTTGATGTTAGGATGTAAGGCTTGGATATATAACGCTTCGAGTATAGGTAATCTCCTTGGGTCACTTTCTTTATCGAGTATGGTGGTGTGTTTCTCTAACTCGTTGCGTGTGAGGTGGGGTTGGTTGGGGGTGAGATAGTGGTCTTTGATGGCTCCAGCCTGAAGGTGAAGAGTTAACCGACGTAAAAGACGAGTCTGCGTCATGCCAATATAGGAATGAGGTCCACAGTCCTCATAATTACTGGTATGTTGGTAAATGACGTGATCGTAGGTCATCGGGCTCTTTATCTTGGTGGAAGCTGGTTTGTTGCGGAGAACGAGGTTGGAGGTCTTGGAGGATTTGTAATAAATTATTAATTTGATTTTGTTTTCCGGGTTGGTTGGGTGGACATGCTTGGAGATTGTTTCTTTTAAGACGGCCTCGTCATTTTTGTGTTCAGAGGACATGTAATTGCGGTAGACGATCTTAATTTCATTCGGGGGGTCAATGTTGGGAGGGCTTTGGGTGTACCATTTTTCAAGATGGTGGTTGATGGTGCTGGAGATGTCGGAATTGGAGTATCCGTTATTCACTAAAACTTAGGATAGTCTTTCTAGTTCCTGGTGGGTGTCGGCCCAGGTAGAGCAGTGCGTGAGGGCTCTCCTTACATAGGCGGAGATGGAGGATAGAAGATAACGGCGGGGGCATTCACTATCGCCGTTGCGGCATTGTCCTGTGTTAGTTGGTTTAGTGCAGACGGTGGTTTTGAACCCATGGTCGTTAAGAGCTACGAGGATGTCGAGGAAGGGGAGTTGTCCATTGTTTGATTTTTCAAAGGTGAAGTTAAGTCCGGAGGAGGTCATGAAGCGGCGCTGGAGTTCCTGTAGTTCGTGGAGGTCCGTGATTTGCACGAAGATGTCATCCACGTATCTACAGTAGACGGCGGGTCGTTGTGCAGCTAGGAGCTCTTCTTCGATGGTACCCATAAAAAAGTTCGCAAAAAGAACTCCTAGGGGGCTGCCCAAACACTACTAGAGCTATGTACCAAGGAGGCCCCCTTCCTTTGCCCCCGGGGCAACATGTACAAGCAGATAGACGGTGTGGCGATGGGCAGCCCCGTAGGAGTTCTTTTTACGAACTTTTTTATGGGTACCATCGAATACCAAATATATATATATATATATATATATATATATATATATATATATATTTTTTATATATATATACCGGTATATATTATATATATATATATATTATAATATATATTATTTTTTATATATATATATATGTATATATATATTATATATAAATATATATAAAAAGGAATGGGTAGGGGGGGGGGGGGAAGGGAGGGGGGGGGAGAAGGACAGATCAAGTAACATGTTGGGTCAAGGTCAGGTCATGTACCCTATAGGTAGGTGTGAATCCCACCTGGTCCACCACTACCACCACAATATCCACCATTGCTCTACCACAACCTCCACCACCATCACCATCTCCACCACTGCTCTACCACCACCACCACCTCGACCACCACCACTGCGCCACCACCACCACCACCACCACCGCTCCACCACCACCACTGATCCACCTCCACCACTAATCCACCTCCACCACCACCACCACCACCTTCACCACTGCCACATCCACCTCCACCACCGTGGCGACAGAAATTTCGACTGTACTTACCTTGGGACGGCATGACAGTCATTCACCTTACCAATAGACCGTGGAGCGATTCCCTGGTGGCCACCAAGCCGTGTATGTAGAGTTCTTGTCACTGATTTACCTTGCAAGCACTTTTCCACCGAGTAAAATAGCAAGTCAAAACGAACAGAGGGAAGCGTGGCGCCACGTGCTCCCCCAGTTATGCACGTCTACATTTGTATCACTAAAAATATGTATAAGTACGATACACCACTCGTACTAATACATATACATAAATTTCAATCAAAAGTTCAATGCGTCACACCAAAGAGTGAAATGTTATACCCAAAAACCCTAGCCCCACGTGGAGCCCAGCTTGGTCACGTACACAGATACGAGCACGTACACAGCTATAACATCCTATATAATTCCCTAAGCTATACCAACACTAAATCCATCGATAACCCAAAGATATATGCACTTCGTTTGGGTTATATTAGGGCGGAAATACCGCTATATATACTATATATATACTATATACTGTGTGTATATATATATATATATATATATACACACAGTATATAGTATATGCTCGATCTCAAAATATCTTATACACTGAGGAAAATACATCTACATAGTATTCACTATGCTATGTATCTCTCTATATGTACATCTACACTGTATATATTTATATATGTGTATCGATCTACGTAGGAGTCCCTGCATATTTATTATGGTTAGTCTCATTTCCCATGCATTGGTTGGAGTGATTGATGATTCCTTCTAATTTGAATGTATATTATGATGGTCGGAATAGTATATTAATCAAGGCATTAAAATACTGTTTTTACACATTAATATGCACTAGTGAATATTGCCATTTAAATTCAAGCTGTAAATGTAGTAGTAATTTAAACAATTACGGTAACTGGACCACTTCAAATGATTGGCAGACGAATGCAATATTGTAAACAGTATACATTTTATAAACACGAGTTGCGTTAGCCAGAATAACAAGGGGATTTTATTAAGTTAGCCTCGTTCCGGGTCAGCCATGTGATTCATAAAAAATATTAAACACCAGGAAAAACACAAAAGTACCGTAACTGCATGTGTGCCGCATATCCAAGAAAATTACACCCAAATACCAAGACCCCCCCACCCCCCATAGTGCAGGATCTTAGTGAAAGCCTTTTATGTATAACACAAGCAGAGGTACCCGCTCCCTGTGAGGATTAATTCCAAACAGATCCTGCTTATTATTTCAGTAGGCCTTCTGTGTGTTTTGCTTTCAAGATTTAGCGTTGTCGATAAAAACACATTCCTGGACCCCTTGAGTGCACTTGCCAAGTCTCATTACCAAAGTCCAAAGGGGTTGGTAGCTAGAGAGACACAAACAGACGAAAATACTCTACATATATACAGTATATATATATATATATATATATAGGCAAGCAACACCAAGGTAAACACGAACATCTTTATTCTGGTACCGGTAACGTTTCGACATTAACATATGTCATCATCAGACCTAAAGCAATAAGAAATGAATTTATTAATACATTATGTTGAAATTTAAAGCAAATATATTTTTAATAATAATTTAGAAAAACATAAAAAGTTAGAAATCGCGAAAAAAGAGATAGAAACAAACACAAACAACAGAAACAGCTAAACCATATGTGAACTACATGTAGATATTGTAGGCTAAAATATACACAATACCTTAGAAACATAATAGGTTGGAGGAGAATTCATGGGTGCCCAAGGTGGGCTTAAGATGGTGAGTGAGGAGGGTTATAACAATAAAGTTGCAGAAATATTGAGTGACAGAACAAAATTCGCAGAAATAAAACAGGATATCTACCCTCTCTTAATTAAAAGTGAAGACAAAATCAACAACTTTCTAAGACAACTAAAAAGAAACGAGACAATAGATGAAATGCTATATTCACATTTATTCGTCGCTGGTGCCCGCCCTGGAATTTTATACGGACTTCCCAAAGTTCACAAGATAAATTGCCCTGTCCGCCATATTTTGTCCGCCATAGGTACAGCCAGTTACAATCTAGCACAGTATTTAGTACCAATCATCTCTCCTTTAACTTCCAACGAGTACACAGTTAGGGATTCATTTACATTTGCCAAGGAACTTTGTAACTTCACTCATTCCGGTTGTATAATGGCTTCATTTGATGTAACTAGTTTATTCACCAACATTAGAAATTTTCCGTATGAAGAAAGGTTGAAGAAATTAGGTTTACATTCGTTAGAGAGACGCAGAGTTAGAGGGGATATGATAGAGGTGTTCAAGTGGGTTAGTGGGATTAACAAAGGGGACATGACAAATGTACTAAATCTCAGTGATAGCGAAAGAACTCGTACCAATGGTTTCAAATTAGATAAATTTCGTTTCAGAAAAGATAGGCAATATTGGTTTGGTAACAGAGTTGTAGATGGGTGAAATAGGCTACCAAGTGATATAGTGGGATCAAGAACGATAGGGAGCTTTAAGAAAAAATTGGATAAGCATATGGACGAGAAGGGTTGGGTGTGAAGGGGGATCAGCCGGGTTGGGCCAATCAGCGCTCTGCAGACCCCCGTAATCCTGCGTTAATCTCTAACCGGTTTGGTAAGATGATCCTCAGGGTATTAGAGTGTTGAGCCTATAATTGGGCTTTGTAATTGGGGTTGTGTGGGACAGGGATCTGCCTTGCTTAGGCCAATCGGCTTTCTGCAGACTCCCATTTTCTTATGTTCTTATGTTCTTATTCCCATAAACGAGACAATTAACATATGCACTTCAGAATTATTTGAAAATGAAAAAATTGTCAACGGATTCTCCAAAGATCAGTTCCATAAGTTACTTTCATACGCCGCTAAAGACAGTCTTTTCATTTTCAATGGTTCATTTTACAAACAGGTAGATGGTATTTCTATGGGTAATCCTCTCGGTTGCAGTCTCGCTAATTCATTCTTAGTTTATCACGAAACACAATGGCTTGACAACTGTCCTATAGAATTCAAACCTTTGCTCTACAGACGTTACATAGATGCCACATTCGTTTTATTCCAGTCTCCCGATCACGTTCCAAATTTTTTAGCTTATCTAAATTCACAACATGAAAACATTAAGTTCACTTCCGACACTGAAACAAATGGTAAACTCCCCTTCCTAGACATAAATATTAACAGAACACCTGACTCATTTAATACTTCAATATACAGGAAACCAACCTTCACAGGTTTAACGACAAATTTTAATTCATCTATCCCGATACAGTACAAACGAAATTTAATCTTAACTTTAGTCACCCGTGCTTACCACATTTGTTCCTCATATTTGTCTTTTCACAATGAACTCGAATATCTCAAACACATTTTACATTCTAATGGTTTCCCTATTTCATTCATTGAAAACTGTTTTGGTAAACAACTAAACAAACTTTTCCAAGTCCCGAGCCCCGTACCGACTGCTAAAAAGGCAGTAATATTTTTCACTATGCCATTTTTAGGACCATCAAGTTACTCGATACGCCATAAAGTCACAAAATTGATTCGTTGCTTCTATCCCCAAGTGTCCCTCAGAATAATATTCAAACCTACCAATACTTTGTCTCATCATTTCAAATTCAAAGATCGTATCCCGGATGTTCTGCAATCCTCTATTGTTTATCAATATAAATGTAGCTGCTGTAATGCAACTTATATAGGCCAATCAAACCGGCACTTAAACACGAGGGTTGCGGAGCACCTGGGTCGATCTTATAGAACTGGACTTCCCATTTCTAAACCATCCTTTTCAGCCATTCCAGACCATTGTGAACCTTTAGGCCATTCCATTAACAAAACAGATGTTTCAGTAATTTTCAGTTGTTCTGGTGACACCACCCGGTTAATAGCAGAGTCCCTCCTCACTCACCATCTTAAGCCCACCTTGGGCACCCACGAATTCTCCTCCAACCTATTATGTTTCTAAGGTATTGTGTATATTTTAGCCTACAATATCTACATGTAGTTCACATATGGTTTAGCTGTTTCTGTTGTTTGTGTTTGTTTCTCTCTCTTTTTTCGCGATTTCTAACTTTTTATGTTTTCTAAATTATTATTAAAAATATATTTGCTTTAAATGTCAACATAATGTATTAATAAATTCATTTCTTATTGCTTTAGGTCTGATGATGACATATGTTAATGTCGAAACGTTACCGGTACCAGAATAAAGATGTTCGTGTTTACCTTGGTGTTGCTTGCCCTTATAAGACTCCGCTTCCCACGAGGAGAATCTATTGCCACTACTATATATATATATATATATATATATATATATTATATATGCTACATACAAACACACAGTTTAGGTTGACTTTACAGCTGCTCACTTTTGGATAACCAATTGTCTTTGCTAATCATTGTTTAATACATAGTATCAGAGTTCCACCAATATCTACAGTCTCTGTGTGAAACTATTAGTAAGTGTTCCTCGCCTCCTCTGCCCTTTCATCTCCAAAGTTGCCTCATCTTGCCCCAGTAAACAACCCTCCCTCTTCTCAACACAGATAGATCTATCCTCTTGTAAGGATAGTGTTTTATATAACAGTCATTCAAGTTTTCCTATTAGCACGGCGTAGCTCGCTAAGTATATTATAATGACGTGTGTGTGTGTGTATGTGTTCACATACTATCTTAAAATATTCTGCGAACGGATTTCGATGAAATTTGGCAGAACATTAGTTTGTTTACCACTAACGTCTCCAGATTATCATCCACGGATGGATATTAGCATTACTAAATACCCCAGACTTGTATCATACTAAAAGACATTAGTGTGTTGCAAATACCCTTTGTTGCCCAATGTAAAGTACAATATGAGATACGATATTTATGTTCGGAGCATCATCAACAACAATAATAATATCGTTAACATGTATGAAAATACACCTGTGTAGTTTATCGAGGCCATCCCAACCCCTTATGCTGATGTTATAACAATGTTAGATGTTTACCCATCACCATATTGTAGGTTTCTATTTTTCATATTGTTGAATGTAACTAGTCGTGACTCATATTTACTTAAAAACAATAAAATAAAAACAGGATTTGAATATTAAAACCAATAGAAGTCTCGTTGGCTTCAATACAGAATCTAATGCCTGTATAACTACTATACTTCACGCCCGTGTGTAATCACTAATTTAAACCTCCTGCAGAGGAACTGTATTGATGGCAGTCCATGGACGGATCATATCCTGCCTGATTATCCACGGGTGAGAGTTTGAGAAAAAAATAAGTATTTACTTCGGGTTCTTTGAGAAACTTTGTATTAGTCTTACACTTTTATGATCATCATCTCTCTCCCTCTTTCTCACACTTTTGCTTGTGCGCTTATCACCTCTCTCTCTTTCTTTCTCTCTCTCTCTCTCTCTCTCTCTCTCTCTCTCAGGTGCTCCACAGTATATTTAATTTACCATATAATGTTTTTGGTTTGGTCTTGGCAGGTTAAAAGTGTTGGTGTTTCACTTTCACCCTCGCCAGCCAGTAATTGCACAAGGAAAACTTTGGGATTTAAATGTTCACTTGAATACCTTTAACCATAGCAACATACGTGTTCATATTAGTGTTGGTATCAGTAGATGAGTTATATTTATGTATATGCTGAAAACATTAACTGGACTGCTGCACTTTCCAGCAAAGATACATTTGCTGATAAAAACTTAAACCACGGACTAACGTGTGTTTTATATTATAAATGTTGTCCACCAAGATCACTAACCCGGACAAACACTTTACTTCCATTACTGCTGACCTAGGCCGCCTCTCTCTGGCTTGTAATTGGCTGGGAGTGGGGGTAGTATTATTCAATTTCGGTTTTGGTAATTCTGTCAGGGGACTTTTAGTACTTCCGATGTCTCGCATCTCCCTACAACCGTCATATCCTGGCAGCCAAGAGAGTGTTTATCATTAATGATTGATGATATTTTTGTCAAACAATATTTTTGAATTATTTTGCTTGATATCGGAAACTAAAAGTAGATTTATTCTAGGTAGCTGAATTATGTTATTACTGCTTATAAACTGCCATACAAGAACTGCCGAAGACAGTAACAGGAAAGGAGTTCGTTTACTACCGCCTAAGTCCTTTCAATCCGAGGACAATTTAGTGTCTGTCAAAATGCTACTGCAAGGTGATTTTGCAAAGTCTAGGAAGAAAAAATAGGATTCAAAGGATTACACTTTCAATTAAGGAAACACATAATATCAATTAAGGGGAGTACCTACTTTAAACAAAAATAGATAATTTCTTAACATTTGCATTATGAGAAAAGGACAACTCGTGTTTCTCTAACAATTAAGATATGACAGACCTACCTTTCTTGTGTATGTTACGAACGGTTTCAGTATCTGAATTAGCCATCCAATGGCCAAATTTAGGTAGATTTATAATTATGTAGAAATTGTCTATTTAACTCCTTCAGACATTTTAAGTCCCAGTAAGTCCAAGGAGGCGGGAGCCCCGGTATCATTGCCACTGCCTCGCACTACACTCACAACAACACTGCGGCCGTTAGAATTATCGGAGGTGGCTGAGGTGCCACCACGGTTTATCGTAAGCTAACTTATCGGACTTACTGAGCTCATATGACGCAAAATCGTGTCATAAACTTATTGGAGAGCCATGGAGATAAGTCCATATGACGCGATCGCGTCATATGAGTTTTTGGTTATAAGTTCCATATGACACGATTGCGTCATATATGTCTGAAGGAGTTAAATGCATGTTGTAACCCTAATATCTCATAAACTAATGGACAAAGATACTATATGTAATCTATCTTTTGTGGGTGCTAACGTAGACGTGAGTACATTCTGCAAACCATACCTAGAGTGAATTTATCACATTGTCATAATATGTCTGTCGTTTCAAAGAATATATGACTGTTAAACATAAAAGACAGTTTGTATTTTAAAGCGATTAAAACATGGCTTACTAACGATGATAAATATATGTAAAATGTAGAATAATAATGTTTTATGATATGACTGAAAATGTATCATGTGTGGCGCCAATCTCAGAAAGTCACATTACTCGAACTTCTTTATGACAAACTTGGAAATATTTTCGAATTTGTAACGAAAATAAGAAAAGTGATAAGAAGTCCTCAGGATAACGCTTTGGAAATATCTAGCCTTTTATGAGAATGTTTTCACCACGACTGAGTCCGACTGACTGGAATATTATTGAAGCGAGAGAGAGAGAGAGAGATGGGGGGTAGTGTACGGATAACATAAATATGAGGAGAATGTGGAGGGGCACCATAACTGGAAAAGAAATATAAAAAAAGGAAATGATGTTGATGATTATGATGATGGTGGTGATGATGTTGATGATTATGATGATGGTGGTGATGATGTTGATGATTATGATGATGGTGGTGATGATGTTGATGATTATGATGGTGGTGGTGATGATGTTGATGATTATGATGGTGATGATGTTGATGATTATGATGATGGTGGTGATGATGTTGATGATTATGATGATGGTGGTGATGATGTTGATGATGGTGGTGATGATTATGATGGTGGTGGTGATGATGTTAATGATTATGATGTTGATGATTATGATGATGGTGGTGATGATGTTGATGATTATGATGATGGTGGTGATGATGTTGATGATTATGATGGTGGTGGTGATGATGTTGATGATTATTTGGTGTGATGATTGATGATTATGATGGTGGTGTGATGATGTTTTGATATGATGGTGGTGATGATGTTGATGATTATGATGATGGTGGTGATGATTATGATGGTGATGATGTTGATGATTATGATGGTGATGATGTTGATGATTATGATGATGGTGGTGATGATTATGATGATGGTGGTGATGATGTTGATGATTATGATGGTGGTGGTGATGATGTTGATGATTATGATGGTGATGATGTTGATGATTATGATGATGTGATTTATGATGGTGGTGTGAGTGATGATTGATGAGATGTTTGATTATGATGGTGTGATGATGTTGATGGTGATGATGTTGATGATGGTGGTGATGATGTTGATGATTATGATGGTGATGTTGATGATTATGATGATGGTGGTGATGATGTTGATGATTATGATGGTGGTGGTGATGATGTTGATGATTGATGATGGTGGTGATGGTGATGATGTGATGATTATGATGGTGGTGGTGATGATGATAATGATTATTTGATGATGTATGATGATGGTGGTGATGATGTTGATGAGTGATGATGATGATGATGGTGATGATGTTGATGATTATGATGATGGTGGTGATGATGTTGATGATTATGATGGTGGTGGTGATGATGTTGATGATTATGATGGTGATGATTGTGGTGATGATGTTGATAAGATGATGTTGATGAGATGATGATGTTGATGATGATGATGATGATGATGTGATGCTTGATGGTGGTGGTGATGATGTGAATTATGATGGTGGGATGATGTTGATGATTATGATGGTGCTGATGATGATTATGATATGGTGTGATGATTGATGATATGATGATGTTGATGGTGATGATGTTGATGATTATGATGATGGTGATGATGGTGATGATGGTGGGTGATGTTGATGATGATGATGATTATGTGATGATGATGTGATGATGATGTGATGATTATGTGATGATGATGTGATGATTATGTGATGATGATGTGATGATTATGTGATGATTATTGAGTGATGATGTTGATGATTATGATGGTGATGATGTTGATGATTATGATGATGGTGGTGATGATGTTGATGATTATGATGGTGGTGATGTTGGTTTGCATAGACGAAGGAGTGGGACGAGAAGAAGAAATTAGTAAAATGATGATGATGAGTAAGATGATAATAATGGTAGCCATGATGATAATGACAATGAAGGTAACTAGAAAAAGACAAGAGGAACAATGGAAGAAATGGAAACAAATTAATGTAGTACAAATAAAAGGGAAGATAAAATGGTTCAAAATGGGTGAAACTAGACTGAAGAAAATATAAGGGAAAGGATGAAAAATACGAAAACATTTGAGCATACATCTGTCGAAATATAAGGAATACGGAGAATTAAAATAACGGAAAGTTGGGAATCTCCAGGGAAATGAGATTGGAATGGATGGATATGAACATTACAGAGAGTGTGAGAGGCTGAGTGAATGTGTGTGTGTGTGTGTGTGTGTGTGAGAGAGAGAGAGCTATCGTTTGCATATTCTGCTGACACTCTTTAATGGTGCATACATATTATTTAATCAAACTGTTATAACACTTAAAGGTACTTAATTACACAACAACTCTCTCCCTCTCTCTCGCATACATTGATCACGGACACATTACAACCCTTTATTACGGTAATAACATAAATATTTCCGGTCATTTTGATACCGTGGAATTCGTCAGCTAGATGTACTGAGCGGCCCGAGTTAGCAGTACCATAATAAGATGTGGTTACAATACTTTATAGGGGCTGTTAGAGTTTGGAGAGTTAAGGTAATAATTAGGTCAGTTTAGGTCATTTGTGTTGGTGTGTATGTGTATTAATGATGATTTGTCTGTGAGTGAGACTGTGTGTGTGTGTGTTGGTCAATAATAATATTTAGCTAAAGTATAGTTGTTTATAATAAGGTTAGCATTCAAGGTTATAGTTAGTTAGCAAACGTTAGCGCTCAATATATTCCGGTACCATTCGTCTTTCACATATAACACACAGTAAATCCGGTGGTATCACACGAGAGCTTTTATAGTCAACATTTGTTGATGATCAACATTTGTCTGGCAACATTTCTGTAATATTTTGCTCTGGTATCGGAAACTAGACTCATCATAGATGAATTTAGGTGTGTTGACCTCCTAAGCTGACAGACCAGTGTTAAGGATAAATGTTGAGGGAAAAAGCGCTCGTGTGATACCGCCTTTAGTTAAGTTACCTTTATGTAGGATATATGAAGGCTTGGTTAACGTTAGGATACATTAGCTTAGTTATATCAAGCTATATGATTCTTAATCTTAACTAAAACAGGCTATGCACGAAATGTATTGTTCGCAAATTGACTTACATGTCTCTTAACCCCTTCAGTACCATGACGTATTCCTACCTTTGATTCTGGCTAACATTAGACGATTTTATGAAGTGTAAGAAGGACTTATGTTATTAACACGGGTTATTAAACACATATTTACCCATTTTATTCGTATAGGTAGATTCTAAACTAAATAAAATCGTCTAATGGTAGCCAGAGTATGATGAAAATTACCTAATGATGGTGAAGGGGTTAACTAAAGGGTTACACAACACTTAATATGCAACTCGCCGAAAAATATTAGTAATTAACGGTGCAATGTTCGTCATATCAGGAATTCATAATTAAATTATTAGGAATTTCCGCAAAGCTCCAATAAGTTGTGTCTTCCAGAGCCCTTTACTGTGTGTGTTGATATGTGAGGGGGGGTGGGGGGAGGGGCGCTTGTGTGTGTGTGTGTGTGTGTGTGTGTTTCATAACATTACAATACCCGGTATAAACAACTACTACAAACTTTTCTCCACAGTAAGAGTAAACAAACACCAAAGAAAAGCTGGTAAGAAAAACACAATGAAAATATGACCAACAAATATTGTCAGTTCAAAGGCAGCCAGAGAGAAAGAGAAAGAGAGAGTGTGTGTGTGTCTTTTTTCTAGCACTACAAAATTGTATTAACCTTGTAGATATTCTATTGGAAATACTATATAAACATTTTTAAACACGGATCACTCCTGAGGGCGCGCGCACACACACACACACACACACTGTACAAGAAATTGTTCAATATACCCTATGTATGAAGGTATGTATGAAGTTATAGTTATATTAATAACTATAACTTCATACATACCTTCTCACAAGTCTTTCATCATCAACTTCTATAGGTGGGAAATTCTAGTGCAGGTTCTCCAAAGTTATGCATAAATTAATTACCTGCAGTCAAAACACCACCACCAACATTACTGCTGTGGTCTGTTGGTTGTAGTGTTGATTATTGGTTGTTATAGGTTTTAGTGCTGTGGTTGTGTTGTAGTTTGTGGGATGTGAGTTGTAGGTTTTTATAAAGGTGATTGAATATTGTTTTGTAAAGTATATTTTTGGATGTGATTTATGATTTTGGTTGTGGGGTGTTGCTTGTAAGTTGATTGTGGGGTGCTTGATTATTGTAAATTTTAGGTTATTTGTTGTTTGTTGTGGGGGTCGTTAATGTTGGAGGTCGAAAGATGTAATGTGGGTTGTAGGTTATACAGTTGTTATTCAATTAACATATTAGTTATGCAGTAACCAACCTACCAGCATTTGTGTTGCCATTGTATGTGTTATGTTATGGGTTGGTGGGTTGTTGGTTGTCAGTTACATGTGGGTTGACGTTCATTTTAGCACAAATCTGTGAATGAAATCATATCAGGACAATTCTACTACCGTGGTGTTTTTATTGTATATCAATGTTATATATATACAGTATATATATATATATATATATACTGTATATATATATATATATATATATATATATATATATATATATGTATATTGTTACGTCCTGGGATATATAAACACTGGGCTCTTTCTATTGGACTAGGTATGTGGCAACAAGCAACAACGGAAAACGCTAGATCCAACCCTTATCTATAAACCCAGGCAACAAACCACCCTAAACCGTCAAGAGTCCTGCCTGGACAACTAGGTATCCTATGACTCGGTTACAGGGTGCACGCACTATAGACTGCTGATAGTCAAGCAGGCTATATAAAAGATCACACAATTAAGTTGACTTAAAGCTTCAAGGAAATGATAGATAACATAATTAAATTGCAGAAACAATTTAATAACAAACTAGAAGAAAGTACATTTAACGTTACGTTAATTAATACAACTAATCACCCCTGCGTGAAAGAAGGTGAAAGCAAACAGTCCTCAAAACATCGTACCGGTAGACAAGATGCGGGTTTCTAAACTGCATGCGGCTACTGTAGGATCTGATGCTTAGCAAAGAAAGTACGTTACGGATTTAGAGAACTCTTAACTCATAAGCAGGAATAAATACTAGTGATAGGCCATACAGTGTATAATGGCATAGGTATAATTAAATAAAGGTAGCAACTCGCAACATACCCACATACAGGTGTGCTTCTCACTCTTAGTCAGGCAAGCCTGCTCGGACAGAGTCTCTAAGCCACACCCTGACTCACAATGCTCACAAAAACGGTAAACTGTGGCACAATAACAAGCATACAGAGATGATAAACCCCTAGCTGTTAATCTGCCAGGTGGCAGAGGTCTAGCTGGGAGGATATAGGCTTCGGATACCCAGGCTGAGCCACCTGCTCTAGCCTAGGGACGTTCCCAAGTCTGTGCGCCAAATTACTCTAATTGAAAGGGTGCTCTCTTGAGAGACTCAGATCCCAAGTATCTGACTCTCTCCTGGCGACACTAAAACAAAAGCAAGACGTGCTAGCGCAGTGCTGAGTGGACTAGGCAAGGGCCCTCACACAACACAACACTAGACACACAGGGACACAGACAAGAAAATGCCCCCAGACTCCCACGGGTATCCTAGTAAAGTCGTGCGGGTCCACAGGACTCGCACCAGCAGACTTTACTTAAAGGATCGCAAAAAGCCTCCCCTCCGGTCTAGCCCCTGCTAACCTGACACAAGAACACACTAGCAAGCATGAAACCACCAAATATGAGACAACAAAAAAGCTTCCTAGGTCTCATTAACAATTACGTCTCTGCATAAGGCCCAAAATCCTATCTAGTTATCTGAGAGCTCGTCGTTAATACAATAATAAATATAAGGTCTATCAAGGGGATGGGATAATTAAATAGATTGGTGAAGTAGTGGAAGGAAGGTATACAAAGTAAGAGAGAAAGTTTCTAAGTGGGGTTGAGAGGGATAGATATCAAGGGGGTCCGAAGGGTACGACAGTGAGGTGAGCTCTGAGTCTTGAATCTGTCTGGACCCCACCCTAGGCATGCAAAAAACATCCCATGCATGGCAACACTCAACACAGTTGCCGGGTCAAAATCCTCTATCCCGTGCGAGAGTCGAAAATAAGCCTAACGTTGCAATCAAATGCACGTGGCAACATCAGGCTCGTCCCAAGCTGGACTCTCCGCGCGAAGCAACGTCCCCCACCCGGTCTCTCTCTCTCTCCCGCTCATCTCCTCCCACTCTCACTAGACTTACATCTTATATATTATAATGAAACAATCAACTATCGAGAATAAAATATACTAAGATGCGTTGGTTAAGAATAAGGGCAGCTAGAAGCTGTGAAACAACATAAGAATATCCCAGACATTAGTTACATTGTCGTAGGATATATACTAAGGAAAAGCCGGCCGGCCGGCTGCCACCAGCCGGTTTCTAAACGGCTGCGCAGCCGACGCGCGCGCATGCCCGCACGTGGCTACTATGCAGAAGCGTCACAATATATAAACATAAAAATCATACAAGTTTAAAGACTGTTTGACAGTCTCGCGTCCTAAATGGCCGCTCTCCAGGCGGCCCTGTCAAGGGCTGCTTCTGTTATCAAGTTCTTTATTTTCTGATCGGACCAGAGTACCCGAGCCCACGCCATTCTAGGTCCACCCCTACGCGCAGCTCCCCCAGGTTCACAGTCCGGCATTTCTTCACCCAGTTCTTGTTGATGTCGAAAATTCGAGTAATAAACATGGCGTATGGCGCAGCTCTATCTCTATTCTTCCTCTTGTTATGGAAACTGCGGTGTCCTCGGCCCCCTACTGATGTCATATATATATATATATATATATATATATATATATATATGTGTGTGTGAATCGAAATATATTCACATTGGCAATATTACAGGTATTGCCACAGGCTACAGTACTTAATAGAGTACCTAGCGAAAACTCATTCAGCATTGTTGTTATATTTATTTATTTTATGTTTTGGTAAATGCTATTTTAGCCGTTCCTTTTTTTAAATTATGTAAATAATATCATAAAAATCATAAGAATATAATCGGAAATCATTGATCACAAGATATTATAATGACATAATTATTATGTCCAAGAATTAGTGTAATTTGTTCTGATATTTTTGCACCATGATATTTAATTCAGCGTATTTAACTCTTGAAATCAAGGAGTGAAATACTATTTTTTTTTCGACTCCCAAAGGTGCTTCCTAAGCTAGCATAGAGTACTCAAAGGTTAACGCTAATTTAATCCATTAAATATGCTATTCCGTAATAAAGAGTAAAGCCACTTCCCGTGTGATCGACCCATTCCAGAGTGTCAGTCAACACTGTTATTGACACACTATTTAACTTTACCGAGAACTGTTTTATTAATGTCTATGTAACCTTCTCGGGAACATTTATTAACCTGCTGTCCGAATTATTATAAAGTCTGTATCAACACTGGTAATGTCATTGTATTTACCTTTCTCCAAAACTACCATTGACCAATATCGTTCGTAATATTCCCAAGTCCTAATACCTGAACGATGGTATTGGCCTGTTTACTTTTCCCGAAACTGTCGGTAACAAATGTTCATAGCACCCAAAGTAGACTATAGTAAATGTGTGTTTGTATGTTTGGTGAGGAGCCAAGGGTTTATTGCCTCAAGTAGAACCAGATCTATTATTGTTGAAGTATTAAATCAATAACGACAATACCACATGATTTGACTTTCTGTAAAACTGCCACAAACTAATTGTTCGTCATACTCCAAGTAGATTCTGTGTTCTTAGTTAGTTTTTCCCTAGAGTTATGTTCATCATACACCAAGAGAGCACTGTTAATTGATTCCTTAATGACAAATCAGCCTCGGTATTATCACTCTATTTACTGTTTTCGGGCACTGTCAATTATCCTTTGTATATCCTTTCAAGAACCATTTAGAAACCTATTGTCAAATTTATTCCAAAGTAATAAATCCACCCCCGGTAATATAACTCTATTTTCCTTCCTCCAGAACAGTAAAGCCGGCGCCACTCGGGATGGGTTTCCGTCGTTTATTATAACTTGCTGCCGATTTTGGTTGTCTCTTTTCCTTACATGTTCACTTATTTGATTTCAATTACCGTAAAATGGCTTAACTTCGGTCAAGGGGCTGTACTTCGGACATTTCTGGATACAAGTATATAAGGTACAGTTATGGAAATATGGCTCTGCAGTATGGAAGAACACTGCAGACTTACTTGTTTTTCCATAGCATCATGTATTTATCCCATAAATGCCGTTCATTATATTTTTGTCCAGAATGTCCGAAATTACTTCCCTGTCCAAAGTTACGTCATGTTACCGGTACCTGATTTATGTACGACTAACATCATCAGCGTCAGATACTGACAGTTAACAAGAATTAATTTAATGTTTTGTGTGCAGATGTGTTTATATTATGAATACAAACTAAAATGGGAAATTAGCTGTTAATACTCACATAAACTGTCCGTAGGACGGGGCCCTTTAATACTCTAAGGAGACACTGCTAATGTTGTGTGTTTTGATCTTCCCCAGGAGCCATCTACACAATGTTTAGGTTAAATATTATATATATATATATATATATATATATATATATATATATATATATACACGTGAGCCACTAAATGTTTCTAATCTCTCAGTGGGGTTCGAACCGCCAACCAGTTTCCCCATACTGTAACATGTGCTTACTGCCACCAGCCGTCTCTATCTATCTTGCTTAAGTCGAGTTTTCTGGCATTACATTGGTGTTTACTATATGATTCCCATGTTTATCGGTCTTGTTTTTGTGTATGTCTGTTTCAGTAGTGACTCTTTTTTTTCTTCATAAAATGTAACTGTCCCACCCACCTAACTACCTTTCTACTTACTTACCTGCCTACAGTAGCTACAGTACTTATCTATCCAACTTTATCTCGTTCTCTCTCTCTCTCTCTCTCTCTATTTATATATTTATCTATATATCTATCTATCCCATTTCCTCCGTTAACCTTCGCTATTGCATTCTTCTCACTCTTATTTCCATACTCCGCCTTTCTCTCCACCCCCTCCCCCCTCACCCACTTTGCACCCCTTCCTGCCATTGTCTTTGTTCTGCTGTTTGTCTTTGATCGCTGTTATGTTTTTATTATTTCTCTAAGACATTTTGTTTGTTTCTGGCTCTAGTAAGTTTTTCATATTCATGTTTCTTTATTTTCCCATTATTCTTCCCACTTCCTATTCCTATACGTGCTCCGAACCATTTGACCTCGATTTGAGCTAGTTTTCCGTTTTGTTTTCCATGTATTCAAAAGGTATTTATACTGTGACGCACGTCAGCTCCCCAGCGACCACGAGGGGGTAGCGTGGCTCCCCATCCTCTTCTCCCCTCTCCCCAGGCAGTGTTATGGGCTGTAGGTTATTGATTAAGTTCTAGTTTCTTCCTAGTGCATCATAGTGTCACAGGTAGTCCAGAAATACTCTTTATTTTCACCTGTGACAATGCATTGTATTTTATTCCAGCTGTCATAGATTTAATGTATTAGATGACTCGTGGAAGTTGGAGAGTGTGAGTGAGTGAGAGAGAGAGAGAGAAATCAGAGCTTAGTGGTATCGGCGGATTGATATCGTGCAATTTGATTAGTTACGTCATCTCTTGGGGGCCTGATTCGTCGCCGGGCTCCTCCCTCCTGCCCCGTCACCGCTTTCCCGCCGCGTCGGGAATGGGTGCGCGTACACGCACGCACTCCCTTGTGACTTCCACGGGCAGAGCTCCTCTTAGTGCTGTACCGCTAACATCCCTTTGCACTCTATCAGCCCACCTCACCCCCCCTATTGCGAACTTTCTCTACCACTGCTTACCTTCTTCTCTCTGTATATCCTACTATTAATTAACTGCCCTTCCCCTTGACGTTGATTTCATCTATCCGTCACTGTATTATACAGCGAGCTCTCAGATATATTATATGTACGTAGTTAGGCATTTTGGATCAGTCGGTTATCCATTTTGGCTTGGGGAGGTTTGACATACTCATCGTGTTGCCCCAACCTTATTTTCTTGGGTGTCTGCCAGGTCAGTCGATGCTAGACTGGGGAGAGGCTATCAGGTTACAGTTTCCTATGAGCATAGACTTCGTTGAGCCTATGCAACTGTACCGGATACCTGCGGAGGCCTAGGTCATTTTCTTGTCTGTGTACCTTAGAGCCTAGCACTGTGTTGGCGTGAGGGCGTTTGCCTAGTCCACCCAGCACTGTGCTAGCTCGTTAGTTTTTGACTTAGGAGGGTCGCCAGGAGAGAACCAGGTACACGAGACCTTGATCTCTCAAGAGAGCACCCCGTCATTTAATGTAACTAGGCGCACAGACTTGAGAACGACACTAGGCTACCGAGCAGGTGGCTCGGCCCAGGTAGCCTAGCCTACGACTCCCCTGCTAGACTTCGTCCACCTGGCAGACCCCCGATTAGGGTTTATAATCTCATTGTGTATATGTGTGCAGCATTATTGCTCCTTATGTTTATAGTAAGTCGTGATTGTTGCTGAGAGACCCAACCAGAGCAGGCTCGTGCTTGGTGGGAGAAAGCACATCTTTTTGTGGTTAGAGTTTAGACTGCTGACTGTTTTATAATTACACCTGTGCCAGATAACACTGTATGTCCCTACACTATATATGTTCCCACCGTAATAATACACAGTTCAGAATCCGATACGTACTTCTTAGTTAGAACATAAGAAAATGGGAGTCTGCAGAAAGCCGATTGGCGTAAGCAAGGCAGATCCCTGTCCCACACAACCCCAGTTCAATTACAAAGCCCAATTATAGGCTCAACACTCTAATACCCTGAGGATCATCTTACCAAAACGGTTAGAGATTAACGCAGGATTATGGGGGTATGCAGAGTGCTGATTGGCCCAACCCGGCTGATCCCCCTTCACACCCAACCCTTCTCGTCCATATGCTTATCCAATTTTATCTTAAAGCTCCCTACCGTTTTAGACCCCACTATAGCACTTGGTAGTCCATTCCACCCATCTACAACTCTGTTACCAAACCAATATTTGCCTATATCTTTTCTGAAACGAAATTTATCTAATTTGAAACCATTGGTTCGAGTTCTTTCGCTATCACTGAGCTTTAGTACATTTGTCATGTCCCCTTTGTTAATCCTACTAACCCACTTGAACACCTCTATCATATCCCCTCTAACTCTGCGTCTCTCTAACGAATGTAAACCTAATTTCTTCAACCTTTCTTCATACGAAAGATTTCTAATATTATGGATCATTTTTGTCATTCTACGCTGTACTCTCTCCAATGAATCTATGTCCATTCTGTAATAAGGACACCAAAATTGGACAGCATAATCCATATGGGGTCTCACTAATGACAAGTAAAGTTTTAAGATAACAGCAGCAGTTCTGTTACTCACACTCCTATAGATGAACCCGAGAATCCTGTTTGCCTTATTACGAACGCTTATACACTGTTTTCTAGGCTTCAAATCATTGCTAACAAACACACCTAGATCTTTCTCACAGTCTGAATTTTCTAATTCTAAATTAGCTAGTTTATATTTAACATTTGTATGCATCTTCCCTATCTTTAATACCTTGCATTTGTCAATGTTAAACTTCATCTGCCAATTTACTGACCATTCATGTAAGGTATCTAGATCCCTTTGGAGGCACTCTATATCGCTATCTGAATCAATTGATCTCCCCATTTTAGTATCGTCTGCGAATTTACTTATCCTACTAGTTATACCTAAATCTAGGTCATTTATGTATATAAGAAACAACAGGGGACCTAATACCGATCCCTGGGGGACACCACTTTTGACTGCTCCCCACTCTGACTTGGTACCATTTATGCTGACTCTCTGTTTCCTACCAATTAGCCATGACCTAATCCATCCCAACAACGATCCTCCTATTCCATGTGCCTCAACCTTTCTCATCAATCTCTCATGAGGGACTCTGTCGAAAGCTTTACTGAAATCTAAATAAATAATATCATATGACTTGTCACTATCTACTGCTTCATATACCTCTGAGAAAAAGATAAGCAAATTAGTAAGGCAAGAACGTCCCTGAGTGAATCCATGCTGAGAATAATTTATTAAGTTAAATTTGTCTAAGTGGATTCTAATTTTCCTAGCAATAATAGACTCTAGCAACTTTCCTATGATTGATGTGAGACTAATGGGACGGTAATTGGATGCTATCGATTTATCACCTTTTTTGTAGATCGGAACTACATTTGCAAGCTTCCAAGCTTCTGGAACTAAACCTGTTTCTAAAGACTTGTTAAATAAAAATGCTAATATGCTACTTAACTCATCTTTGCATTCTTTTAATACTCTAGCATATACCTCGTCAGGACCAGGCGATTTTTGAGGTTTCAGTCTGTCAATTTCCTTAAGCACATCATTTCTACTTATACTAACTGTACTTAACATATTTTCTATACTATCACTATATACCATATTGACTTCTGGAATCTGTGCCAAATTTTCATTAGTGAAAACGGAAAGAAACTGACTATTTAATGTACTGCACATTTCTAAATCATTTTATGTTATTTCTCCTATTGAAGTTTTTAGGGGGCCTATTACATCTCTAACTTTAGATTTATATAGTTGGTAAAAAGCTTTAGGGTTATTTTTTGAGTCACTGGCTATCCTTATTTCATAATTTCTTTTTGCTTTCCTGATTTCCTTTTTGACCTGTCTTGATAGAGTCTGATAGTATATATGTAGAGGATTTTCGCCTTTCTTTATTTTTCTATATATTCCTTTCTTTTTTCCTATAAGATCTATTAGCTTATTAGTCATCCATTTTGGTTGGTTCTGGCGGGATCTAAATTTTCTTTTAGGGATATATTTATTTTGAGCATTGTGGAGTGAAGCAATAAACTGGTTATATGTAGGTGGCAAGTTTAACTCTGGCATATCCTGACTTAATTGCTTAACAATAGGGTCCACCCTTAAGTCTCTTCTTAGCCCACCATAATCGGCTTTTCTGAAATCTGGGATAAGTGTCGTATTCTCTTTAACATTCCCTGTCCATTGTATATTAAAATAAATAGATTTATGATCGCTATTTCCTAGGTGGTCACCAATCTCTACATCATTTATCATATGTTCATTGTTACTGAAAACTAAATCAAGAATATTAATACCTCTAGTCGGCGTATCTATGAATTGAAATAAAAAACTATCTTGTACAACCTCAATAAACTCTACTGAATCGGAGTCGCCTATTTGGTGCTGCCAATCAATGTTCGGAAAATTAAAATCCCCCATAATGCACACATTGCTAAACCTTGATGCTATTTTAATTTCCTCCCATAACGATGTTCCGCCATTTCTACTCATATTAGGCGGTCTATATATAACTCCAATAACTATGGTCTCACTACCTTCGTTAACCTCTACCCAAACACTTTCATTATCATTATTTAGTCTAATACTTTAGTCTTGCATCTGACTTTTGCAGAAGATTCCTGCATGATGCTTTAGGACTTTCTTTGTTTCACTTTCTTTCAGACAGGAGTGACAGTTTACTGATTATTTAACGTAACGTTAATTATCCTTCTTCTAGTTTGCTATTAAATCGTTGCTGCGATTTAATTACGCAATCTATCTTTTCCTTGTATACTTTAATAAAGTAATCCTATGTTGTATGAGTATAGGCTGCTTCAGTGATCATCAGCCTATAGTGTGCACCTTTTACCGAGTCATAGGATCCAGGCACGACTCAGGGCGGTATAGGTGTTTTGTTCTCCAGTGGTTAACCCTTAATTAGCGGCTCACCACATAAGTCGAGTTAAATAAAGCTGGACTATGTGGCGGCGCTCGACATAGGTCGAGTGGCAATTTCAGCACGTAATGTTGCTGAGAGAGAGAGACAAGTGTGGCAGGGAGACTAGCGAGCGTAGTGGAGGGGGGGATGACTGCTCCAGACCACCGCGGCGAACCTACTGACACGAATCTCAGCTCCCTCCTCCCTCTCTCACTCGCTACATACTGAATTATATGGGGAACAAGATATGCCAAATAGAATATAAGGGAAAGTACCGAATTACATGCTTTTTGCAATCTCGCGTTTGGCACGGGTTTGGCAAGAGAAAACTAGCCATCATAAAAGGATAGTTATGGTGTCATTCGAAAGCTCTGTTTATGCCCTTTCAGGGATAGGTACTTGTTTTACGTTCTGGGTCTTATTTAGGCATGAAAATGATCACGTAAACAGCCCTATTTTGGCTAAAAACACCCCGCTGTGCGGTATAGTTTGTTGTAAGGTGTTAAGGCAGGGGTTGGAACTAGTGTTACCGTTGTTGCATTTAGCCTTATCTAGTCCAATGATGAAGAGCCCTGTGTCTTGCAGAAATTGGATCGTAACAAATGGCGACCTTGCTTAGGATTTTGTGAACTTAAGAAATACTGTGGGACTATAGTGGTAATTTTTTTTATTGAGGAATACAGTGGACACAGATTTTGTTTTGGCAAGCAGTATAAAACATAAAGAGGCTTCAGATAACTTTAAGTGAATAGGTGCTTGCATAAGAGATTATAGATACTTTTTTTTTGTTATAAACTTGCACACTTCTCAGTATACACCATGTCTAGCAACAGCTCAGTTAACAGGGATAATCAGACAGTACAGCCTACGGGTGTTGAGCAGCAGCAGGAATTTAATAATGGCATCAGAGTTATTAATTGTGAGGCTGATGCGAGGAAGTTTGTGGAGATACCAGTAACAGCGAGTCGGTTGGAGGGGATTGATTGCTATGGTCTGCGTTATTTGGCCATGGTCCTGAGGCGTGTCAGCTTTGGCAGCATGTCTAAGAGTGACCTGGTGGCTTGTGTGTTGGGTGGTGGCAGTGGG
Organism: Paralithodes platypus; assembly: GCA_032716605.1. Lineage (NCBI taxonomy): Eukaryota > Metazoa > Arthropoda > Malacostraca > Decapoda > Lithodidae > Paralithodes > Paralithodes platypus. The sequence continues at coordinate 15,382,634 of CM064512.1, forward strand.
TTGCAGGGTGGAGCGGGGGCTTGGGAGCCTTTATCCAAGCCTCCCTTCCACTCTACTCCTATCGCGCCCCCTCGGTTACCAGACCTTGGCACGCTTCCGCAATCTGATAGTCGCTGGCAGCGTGGTTTGCCCCTGGGTGAGCCACTGGGTGGGTCTCCTATAATTGCTCCCCCCCCCCTCAGGGTTTGACTGCTGATATGTTGTTGCAACTGGAGTTGGCTAAGATCCAGATCCAGCGTGAAGTTGAGATGGCTAAGATTCAGGCTGAGGAGAGGACAGCATGCCGTGAGGCAGAGTTGCAGGTTGAAGCAACTAGGTACTGTGCTGAGATGGATGTTGAGAAATCTAGGGTGGAGACAACAGGGCGGCATCTCGGTTCTGGGAATTGTGGGTCTGAGTCTTTATCGCACTTGATTAAATTAGTCCCTGTGTTCGATGAGTCTGGTGTGACTGAGTTTTTTGCACGGTTTGAGAAGAAGTGTCGGGAGCATGAGTGGCCGGAGATTAAGTGGGCAGCCCTTGTATCATCAAAGCTTGTTGGGAAAGGTCTCAAGGCATATGACTCGCTGTCATTGGAGGACTGTACTATCTATGTGGTGTTAAAGGAGCCTGTGCTCCGGGCCTATGAGTTGCAACCAGAAACCTACAGGTTGAAATTTCGGGGCGTTGAAAAGAGCAAGGAGAGCTCTTTCCTTGAACATGCCCGGGAACTGACTGACACTATGGGGAACTGGCTCCGGTCTGAGAATGCGACAACAGTTGATCAGGTTAAGCAGTTATTTTTGTTGGAGCAGTTCTTCCGGTGCACGGGCAGGGACCTGACATTAAACCTGAAGGAAAAATGCCCTAAGACCGTAGAGGAGGCAGCTAAGCTTGCTGACCTCCGGCTTTCTTTGATTCGTGGGTGCGGGTCTGCTCATCGTAGTGAGACAGGTAACAAGGGACGTAACACTCCACCCCCCAGAGTCAATGAAGCACAAAATAACACTGTAAAAAGTAAGAGCAATGATACCCATTATAACTACAAACACAAAACCTTCCCGTTTTCAAAAGGGCAGGGCCCTTCCCCACCACCTCACCACTTCTAGTGGTGAAGTGAAATGTTTTAAATGTCAGGAGGTGGGTCACTTTGCACGTACATGTCCGAGTAATATTCCTGCTA
>CM064512.1:15388795-15592727 GCA_032716605.1 Paralithodes platypus
TTTTGGCTTCAGCATTCCTTGATTTTTGCCCAGTCACTCTTTTAACATTGAGGGAAACACTCGTCACATGCAGTTTTGCCTTTTGTCTCCTTTATCCACATAGAAACAACAAATAAACCAGTGCCAACATATAGTCCTAACTTAACCTAATCTAACAGTATTGTTATAGTTGTCACTGGTATAGTTGTACTGGTGTAAGTGGGCTACTGGTATAGTTGCACTGGTATAAGTGGTCTACTGGTATAGTTGTACTGGTATAAGTGGTCTACTGGTATAGTTGTAATGGTGTAAGTGGGCTACTGGTATAGTTGTACTTGTATAAGTGGTCTACTGGTATAGTTGTACTGGTATAAGTGGGCTACTGGTATAGTTGTACTGGTGTTAGTGGGCTGCTGGTATAGTTGTACTGACATAAGTGGTCTACTGGTATAGTTGTACTGGTATAAGGGGGCTACTGGTATAGTTGTACTGGTATAAGTGGGCTACTGGTATATTTGTACTGGTGTTAGTGGGCTACTGGTATAGTTGTGCTGGTGTAAGAGGTCTACTGGTATAGTTATACTGGTGTAAGTGGTCTACTGGTATAGTGTTACTGGTGTAATTGGTTTACTGGTATAGTTGTACTGGTATACGTGGTCTACTGGTATAGTTGTTCTGGTGTAAGTGGTCTACTGGTATAGTTGTACTGGTGTAAGTGGGCTACCGGTATAGTTATACTGGTGTAACTGGTTTTCTGGTGTAGTTGTACTGGTATAAGTGGGCTACTGGTATAGTTGTACTGGTGTAAGTGGGCAACTGGTATAGTTGTACTGGTATAAGTGGGCTACTGGTATAGTTGTACTGGTATAAGTGGGCTACTGGTATAGTTGTACTGGTGTAAGTGGGCTACTGGTATAGTTGAACTGGTGTAAGTGAGCTACTGGTATAGTTGTACTGGTGTAAGTGGGTTACTGGTATAGTTGTTCGGTCACCAATGTTTATCCATCTTAAGGTAGGTTCACACATAGGCGAGTCGGAGCGCGAGGCCAACGCGAGTCACACTCGCCGCATATCGCCGTTGATGGAGCCCGAACCCAACGCGAGTAGCAGCTGATGCGAGTAAACACGCATATAACACAAATATAACACGAGTTTACACAAGTTTACATGAGTTTACACGAGTTCACAGGAGTTTACGCGAGTGTCGGCGAGTGTAACACGACCCCAACATGCACCGCCAAAATTTGAAAAATAACGGTCAAATTCCAGGGTACGAATAGTGCGAGTCTACAGGAGTCTACACGAGTGTCACAGGAGTTTACACGAGTTTACATGAGTTTACACGAGATGAACGCGAGTCAACAGGAAGTTAACAGGAGTGTATGGGAGTCTAACATGAGTGTGTGCGAGTGTTGGCGAGTGTCAGGATACGTATATAAAGAGACCCCCACTGGCACCATTTTTCACACCACGCAACACCACCACGGACAGACGTTACTCTGCAGGATACAGCCCAACCCACCCACCCACCCACCCACCCACACACCATGTCCATCAGGAGGCGGAGAGCGGCAGCTGTGCTCATACTGCAGATGCAGATGCATCTCCTAGACCTAGAGGAGCTGGAGGAGAAGGAGGCTGAAGAAAGACGTCAAGGGGAAAGGCCACGAAGGAGAGTTTGGGCTAGGAGCTGGCTACTGAGACGGCCACAGTTCGGTGTGTACGAACAACTTATGGAGGAGCTTGAGAGAGAGGACCCCAAAGGTTTCCGGAACTTCCTACGTGTGGACGTCCACATGTTTAGGGAGTTGGTGGCACGTGTCGGGCCTAGGGTAGAGAAGCAGGACACCTTCTGGAGGGAGGCTTTGTCACCTGGGCTGAGGATTGCAATCACACTCCGCTACCTGGCCACTGGTGACTCATATCCTAGCCTACAGTACGCGTTCCGTGTGGCCCGGAACACCATCTCCCTCATTGTGCCTACAACATGCGAAGCCATCATTGCAGAATACCAGGAGGAGGTTATACGTTGCCCCAGGACACCGGCGGAGTGGAAGGATGTTGCCAGTGAGTTTGCCAAGCGCTGGGATTTCCCACATACCGTTGGTGCCATCGATGGAAAGCACTGCACCATCAAATGCCCTCCAAATGCCGGTACAGAATTCTACAACTACAAAGGCTTCCACTCCATCATGCTCATGGCTATTGTAGACGCCGACTACAAGTTCCTCTACTGTGACGTGGGTAATCACGGTAGCTGCTCAGATGGTGGGGTCTTTATAAGAACCAATATTAGAGCAGCATTGGATGGGTGCACCCTGGGACTCCCTGCTGCCGAACCCCTGCCCAACGACGACACACCTGTTCCCTACTTCCTGGTGGGTGATGACGCCTTCCCCATGCGAAAGTTGTTGATGAAGCCACACTCTACCCGGCGACTGACTGTACCTGAACGGATCTTCAACTACAGACTGTCCCGGGCTCGCAGAGTTGTTGAGAACGCCTTTGGCATCACGGCATCCAGGTATGTGTATGATTATGTGACATGTTTGACCATAAATACAGGTATCGGTGATGGCACCCTACTAATGTGAAGTATACTAGTCAGGTATTAACTATACATGCTCGTAACCATTCTCCCTATAATTAATATGGATTAATACATCTCCCCCACATCCACAGGGTGTGAGTCGTCCACGTCTGCATGTTGAGTTTTAACTATACATGATCCTAACCATTATTTCCCTATTTAATATGAATTATACTATTCAGTGTTTAAATATACATTCTCTTTCTCTCCCTAATTCAGGTTCAGGTGCCTCCTCCACAGCATTGCCCTCCACCCGTCCCGTGTTGAGTCTGTGGTGATGGCGTGCTGCTGCATGCATAACCTTATACGGATGAGGTACCCTAATCACCACGCCAACCTAGCGGACGAGGAGGACCCTGAGACGCATGCTATCATCCCTGGGCGTTGCAGGGAGGAGCAGGACAGGCTGAATCCCCTCCAGAGATTATCCGGGAATGTCGTGACAGCCCAGGCCAAGAGGCAATGCCAGCACCTCACCGACTACTGCTCATCACCCAGGGGCAGTGTCCCCTGGCAGAACGACCTGATATAAAGGTATGTATCCATATGTTGCCATTGCTTTCATTAATATTTTTGTAGTTTAGATATTTATATTCTGTTGTTAATCATGTTTTAAATCAATTCAACCTTATTAATATATATTCTCTATTTGTTATTCGATTTTTATAAAGTCTCATATATTATGGTGTTCACCTTTTCCTATGTCGTTTCATAATGTTTAATATAGTATATTTAATTTATATCTTTTATTTATTTATATTTCATGTTGGATATAAATCTGTATATTATTATTTGTCATCATATATCCTTTGCATATATTCCACATAAATATTTATATTAATAACAATATTATTCCAGAAACCTATTTCATTCATATTATATGGTATTTGTTTTCTCTTCATTATTGATGTTAATATCAATATTATTCATAACACAACTTGAATTCATATTAACTTATATTTTTTCTCTGTTGACAAGTCATTTCCATGTTTATAAAAGGAACCTTTGTTGAGAATTTTAACAGATAAACTCTAATAATATATTTTGGATCCAAAACAACAGCTGGAGGCACATAGTTTATTTTCTTCAGAAACATAGATATATAGCATGTTAATATATAGCCGAAAGTAATATAGTATGTAAATATATAGCAGAAAGTATAGAAATAATAAGAGATATTCATTTTATGTGTAGACATAGTATTACATATATTCGTCATTCCCATCACTGGGGGGTTTATGACTTTATTATTATACACAAAGGTTTCACACATTTTCGGCATCCCCAGTCCTGGGGGTGTTGACTTGGGTGTTCAACCTTGTTTATAGGAAGTTCCCTGGTGTTGGCGGCCTACTAGTAGCTGGGCTTGAGGGAACCGGTGTTGCAATGTTGGCGCCATGTGTAGGGGTAAGCGCCCCCGCCCACCATTCATGTGCATGTGCAGGAGACCTGAATGGCGTACCCGCCATCAGCTCTGAGAATGTGGGGCTTGTGAAGGCTGCTGGCATGCGTGACGGTCCTGGCTGGGGTTGCATCTGTGGTGGTGTGGTGTGCAACTGCGGGGGGCCTGGTGGTGTGGTGTGCAACTGCGAGGGGTTTGCTGGTATCGCCATCTGGGGTGACGTGGAGAGGGTGACCTCATCCCTGGCCTGAAGGACTTGCTGCATTATCCTCCATGACAATACCTCCCCTACAGCGTCAGGGAGCCTCTCAAGCTGCTGCTCCAAGTACCCCACGAACTGTCCATACTTTGTCTCCTTCCCAGCCAGGGATGTCACCAGGCGTGACATGTCCTCCCGCATCGCCTCCCGCGTCGCACTCAGCTGTAGAAACAAGAGTATGCATGTTAAACGCCTTTTGTACTTATAAAATAATACATACATGTCATGGTAAGTTATGATAATAACCTTTTTATGTTTTTCTCCCCCGGATGCATATGTCTTCCTCTACAGGAATTGTTTGCGGTTTGCAGCGTACACGAACATAGGATTTATATAATACTCTCGTAATGACTAATATACTCTCGTAATGACATATGTTAAATGTTTTCATATTTGCCTCCACAGGTGAGACTGCCTCTACAGACTTCCGCCGCTTGTTCTGGCTGCTGGACCTGGCAGTGGGAGTTGTGTTGGTTGGAGGGGGCATGGCAGTGTCCTCTCCATCACTCTCCTCATCGCCAATCACCTCCACATTCCCATCCGGCGAGACGTCCACGGTCGGGTTTGGAAACTGAAACACAAAAACATTAATATATCCTATATAAATAAGACCTTTAACCTATTTTAGTATACTTAAATATATGTACCTTGACAATATAAATAAATATAAGAAAATACATTTTATGTTTACATGAAGCCTTCCATTATAAATGTATGAATTCAAGTATATATGCACAAGATAAGCATGATATTAACAGCCATGAATTAATATATGTATAAAATCATATATATATGCACAAGATAAGCATGTTATTAACAGACATTAATAGCCTAGGTATACATTGTTAAATAATATTTTCCAAATGTGATATCGAACAGTTCTTTAAGTATATATTGTTTTCACACATATTAGGTATTTTTATATTAGTTCTAACCTTAGGTGTGACCTTGGTCTTTACGTGGGAGATGTGCCCTTTGAGGAAGGCAAACTTCTGCATGATCCAGGCGTCCCTCTCTGATAGTGGCTTGCTCTCGAATGTCCCAGGTGTTCCCGATCCACTCTTGATATCGCTCAGCTTTGAGTACCTGGACCGCATGTTCCGGACCCAATGGGCCAGATTACCGCCTGTGTAAAGAGTAATATTTTTTAAGCAAGGCCCCTTTATATATATGATTTATATCGCGTATTTAACAGGCCAAACATGGGTTGATAATACATTATTAGTTAATGCTGTTAAATACAAACATAGAGGGATGTAGGTGATACTGGCAACACACATACATATATGGCAATTTAGCAAACTTTAACATAATAGTATTGATGTATTTCACGTATAAAACACATGGAATCAAACCAAGAACACAACAGCAAGGTATTCAATCACTTATTACAATTAATATATCATGGTGCATGTTTGGTTGTGGGTACTTACCTGTGACATCAACACCCAGGGTAGCAGCCTTCTCGTCGTAGGCGCGGACTTTCCTGCGCGTATCTTTGTAGGCCTTGCTATGCTTCATATATAACATGGGGGTGTCCTTCACCCACTCGGCCAGCATGTCCTCAGTCTCGTCGCTCAAGATCACCCTTGTCAACTTATTTTTCTTAATGGCGCCATAACGAACAGGGCCCGCGCTGCCAGGGGGGTCAGGGGTATCATCATCACTGTCACTGAGGCTACCTTGGGTGTCCTGACTGGTCTGAGTATCCTGGCTGGGCCGAGTATCCTGGCTGTCGTCATCTTCAATATCTCCATCAAACACGTCCATGTCCTCATGTCCACTGGGCTGCCTGTCTGGCACAATTTCATCAGAGTCGTCCAACTCTTGCGACGCAACAGGCCTCCTGGCAGGGGGTGCGATGCGGGGTTGTTCGGGAGGTGTAGCCTTGCCTTTCTTCACAACACCATCACCACCCTTCCGAGACTTGGTGGCCGCCACCTTCTCCTTGGGCAAATGCATGGTGCAGGGCAGGCAGGTAGGGCAGTGTGGTAGGGCAGGCAGGTAGGGCAGCGTGGGTCGATGTGCGGCACGGGTCAATGGGTCCTTGCTGGGGTCACGGTGGAGAGTGGAGGAGGTACCGCGGGCGGTCCCTTTTTATAGGGGGTGTTTGACGCGGTGGTGCCACCTACTCGCGCGGTGTTGCCAGCAGTCGCACACCACTCGCGTAGACTTACGTTGGTTTCACCGTTACTCGCGTAGACTCACGTTGGTTTCGCATAGACTCGCATAGACTCGCGTTAATATTGCGTAAACTCGTGTTTGTTTCGCATAGACTCGCCACACATATTGTGAAATCCAGACCACCACGTGGGTACTCCACGTTTACGCGTGTTACACTCGCGTTACCCCGTGTTAACTCGCGTTAGGGTCGTGTTGACTCCTGTTTGACTCCTGTTAAACTTGCCTTTGGCAATATTGGTTGTTTGCATATAGTGTTGACTCCTGTTGTACTCGTGTACACTCACGTAGACCCGCGTGGACTCTTGTAGACTCGTGTAGACTCGCGATCATTAAATTTCTTAATAGTACAATGCGAGTGTCACGCGAGTCTATATGAGTGTCACACGAGTCTACAGGAGTTTACGCGAGTCTACGCGAGTCTATGCGAGTTGGCGTCCTACTCCCACTTGACTCTCCAAATTTCATGTCTGCATGAAATTTTTGGCCGCGTTCGCGAGTGTACGCGGTGCAGCGCGAGTCCACGCGAGTCTGTGCGAGTGTCGGCGAGTGTCGGCGAATTTGGGATAATCATTGGCGAGTGCAAAAATGTCATCACTCGCGTTGGAGTTGCGCTCCGACTCGCCAATGTGTGAACCTTGCTTTATATCCAGACAACATCCTCCACCAGTTTATTATTAGGTCCGTTCGTATTGGAGTAGTATTTTGCTGATTTAGTTTTGTCATGGCAATGTTTCTTTCTGTCTTTCTTGTTTCTTCCATGTGTGGTTTACTTTGTATTTCTGTTCAAACATTCCTGGAAGGACGTCGGCTTATGTCTTGACACACACACATGCACACGCACACACACGGGCGCACACGCGCTTACTTTGACTTTGGTGGCAACAAAACTATAAAGGCTTATAACAACAATAATACAATATAATACATTACTTTGGCTTCATAGCGAGAACAGTATTATATCCTGCATTATAAATGTGAATTCCGGACACGAAATGAGTGCATGTATTAAGTATGTATAGTATGCGGGTGTGTGTGTATGTATGTTCGTGTGTGTGCGTAGTCAGTGTAGTGTCTTGGTATTGGGCTCCATAGGAGGAGGCCTTTTGGAGGTTTTTTAAGCTGGTTGCAGGGGAGTGTATCACAGAGAGAGAGAGAGAGAGGGGGGAGGGGGAGAGAGAAAGATAATGTGTGTTGTAGTGCATGTGTGCGCGATTGACGTGTGTTTGTAGGAGACACATTGGGTGTAATTTGTATGTTGATGGTAAGGCATAGTCTTATGTATTACCTTAGCATACATACAAACAAACATACACAATCACACACATGCACTTTGTCACACACAAACACACATAGTAACTCGCATTCGAGGATATATAGACACATTCCTAGACAAACATATCTACAAATAAATATATAAACCTTGACCAAGCTCCACCCCAGACTGTATGAACTGTTTCTCCGATATGGCCTCATCTTTTTAAAGTTGCATTTCTGGGGACCGTAAAGTCAATATGAACTCACAAGTCACAACAAACTGTGTGTGTTTGTGTGTATGTCTGTATGTGTGTGTGTGTGTCTGTGTGTGTCTGTATGTATGTGTGTGTGTGTGTGTGTGTGTGTGTTGGAAATGGTGACTGAATATTATAACAGTTCACGTGACTGTCATAAGATTAATCTTGACGCTAGTATCTATGTGTGATTTTCTCTGATTTATGGATACAAATGCTACGTTATACAGTATACGTCACACAACCATTTTTTAATATTAGAATTAGTCAATTGCTATCCGTTATGCAGCATATATATATATATACTATATATATATATATATATATATATATATATATATATATATATATATATCTCAAATACATTATAATTGGATGTTAATATTCTTAATCTTTAATTTCCACATTTGGCCTTAGAGACCTCTAGAAGACAATAATCCACGAGAAAATTTGCAAGGATCAGGGTTTAAAAAATGTCTTTCCATATTTTATGAGAAAGTTTTCACCTCCACTGTCAAGGGTTTTTAGTGTGAGAGGGAGAGAGAGAGAGAGAGAGGCAGCCAACCAAAATAAAGGTAAAATACACTAACTGAGGGAGAGCTGTAAATTGAAAAATGTGTAAATAAATAATTTAGGAGAGAGAGAGAGAGAGAGAGAGAGAGAGAGAGAGGAGGAGAGAGAAGCAGCCAGCTAACCAACCAAGATAAAGGGTAAAATACACTAACTGAGGAAAGACTGTAAATTGAGTGTGTGAACAAATGCTTTAGGAGAGAGAGAGAGAGATTTTACAAAAACAAAAATTTGCTGAAAACATAAATAGTTGTAAACACACTTTCCTTTTGTGCAAAGTTGCGTAAAAAAAACATATGGAACCTGTCTGCAATGTATGAACGATATCAAGTAATATTCAAGAGTACAGTTGATTTTACATGTCGATAAAACATTTATCGCAAAAAAAGCAAAAGAGATTGCAAGTGAAATTTTGAGATAGAAATCTGGGTAAAATGTGTTAGTTACCGCTATAATATCGTTCTCTGACACACAGTGTAAAAGAAAATGGACCTGACAGAGAATATTTGGGTAAATATAATGTTTTTTTATTATTTTTTATCACTCGCATGCATACCAAAAATACATGTAAATGGGGAGGTGGGGTCTGGTTTTTTGGGGGGGGAGTTTGGAGATATCAGATGGTGATTTTTTCTCTTCACTTTCATTTTATTACACTGTAGGAAGTATTATAGCTACAAACAAAATATAAGTTTCGGCGGTGCGATATATGGGTTGGGGGGGGGGGGGGGGTTGAGAGATGAGAGAGAAAGAAAACAAATTATGCTTTTAGGGTCCCAAAAGATGTAGCCTCCCCTTAATTAACTCAACCAGTAAGCCATATCACCCAGTAGACCAGTGAAAGAGGTGAAGAGAGAGATGGTCTATGTTACCCACTGGTGCTACAGCGTATATTTGATGGAGAGATAGAGGGAGATTCTGAGTTGATATACATTTCGAATAATTGTATTGCTAATATTATTTGCTTTAGTAAAATATTTCACTGGATTCAAGAGTCACACTGGTGCAAGTATAGCATGTATTGAGACTTAATCAATCATAAAGTGTACAAATGTCTACCATGGACCTCCGTAAAGGGTGCCTGAACCTGCAACAGTCCTGGTAGTAAATTGTTGGATGATTCATTCCCTGAAGATGAAGGGGTTGAAGAAGGTATTAGGGCTCGATCGAAAACAAGGTGGTGCTGGTGAGACATATAATACAGTAGTGCTATTCAGAAACCCAGCAGTGGCCTCACAGACCTACATCGGTGAGGGCTTCTACAGAAGCCTTACTTGTCCAGGATTTCGGTCAGGGTTCTACAAAGATGCTTAAGCACATATGAGTTTTGTTATGAAGCTAATGTCTGTCCTCACTATTTGGTAGTCATTACAAGTATCAGAGAGCACTAAGGGTAAGCATGGCACTTTTTGCATGTGGTGAGGTCAGTGGTTGTTTTTAAAACAAGCCTACAGGTGTGTACTTCGTCTCGGTGTTTATGGTCATAATTGGCTCCCATTGATTAAGACTGTATTCTTCATTGTGTCATATCAATTCACGAATATAGCATAACTATAATATACAGTCATAGCTGCAGATATTTTATGGCATAGCAATCTCTCTCTCTCTCTCTCTCGTGTATGACTGATCCAATCTTTGTGGCACTGTAATACAAACTTGGCACCCAGGTCTCTGTACCACACTTGCCACTGTTGACATTGTGCACAGATTGCCAGGAAGAAAGTCAATGGTGTGTTAGGTTGTCCACACAGTGTTTACAGCACTAACACAGCACAGAGGCTCACCAGGGAAGACAGTAAAATAAACACATATTAAAATTATACAATATGATAACATATAAAAAGGTGCTCATGCTTTGAATATAGACAGGATTATTAATTTTATTGGATCCTGTTTTAACAGATATTTTGCAGGACATTTTTCTAATAGCTACTTTTAAACAGTTTATAAGAGGTGCCCAGTGGTGCATTAGTAGTACTCTTGCCTATTAACCAAGAAGACCTGGGTTTGATTCTCGGCCAGGACTAGACGGATAAGGAAATATCCTAGCACGATGCAATTGGATAGGTTGGTCACCTTAATATAGAACACACAGACGGTCATACCACAAGGGAGTCACAGCTGATGGCCATATTAGTTGATGACAGCCACAGATTAACATACCTAAATAGAAACACAATAACATTATAGATGAGGAAGAGAGTTTGATTTATATTGTTAACCTGCTGAGTACCAGCTAAATATTTATAAATGTACCACCCAGGACCGGCTGATTCTGATTTTTTTTTTTATTCCAGAAACAATAGCGAATGGGTTAGGAATGAAGGAAAAACCACGAAAACCTGATCAAAAAGCTCAAAAAATGGTCCTACAGGGCCCCCGAAAACGGATTTTACAAGAGTAAAAAATTGAAGGCAATTTCCCCAAAAAACATGTTTTTGCGCGCTCACGCACACGCGGTTGGACTTTGAGAGTTTTCAACCATCGGCATGGGTGCGTGGGATACTTACACAGTTCCCATAAAAATCTGAGCCCTCTAGGTGCCATAGGACCGGAGTAATAGGGACCGGAGTGACACTGACGCAAACGAGGCGTCGCTGGGGTTTAGCGTTACATACATAACCGACGCACAGTTTGCGTCGCTGGGGCTCAGTGGGTTAATAGTGACCTGTGACAATGAGGAAGGTTTAATATTTTCTGTATTATCATTATCATATTTTCTTCTCTCTTTATAGTTAAACTCATTCACTGCAGAAGGACACAACATATATGGAAACAAATAAGGGATATATTTTAGTTTTGTAAGTGTATACATTATAGGTTACGGTGTGAGCTATTGTGATGAACCCTATTTGTCTACAAACAGACTCAATTTAGCCCCAGCTAAATCCACTGCAACCCTCCTCACAAGCTGGACAGGAGAGCACGATTACGTCCCGGGACTCAACATAAACAACACACCCCTAACACACACACACACACACACCCAAAATCCTAGGAGAAACATACGACACCCAAATGACATTCAAACAGCACACCACAAACACGAAAAAGAAACTGACACCCAGACTAAACGCCCTCAGATCACTTGCCCACACGAAATTTGGACACAACAAAGAAACCACCACCACAATCTACAAACAATACATAAGATCAGTTATGGAATACGCAAGCCCGGCCTGGGCTTCTATTCTAGATGAAACACATCATAAGACCTTACAGACTATTCAAAATAAAGCCCTGAAAATCATCACAGGATGCACAGCTACGACACCCACAGATCACCTACATCAAGAAACCAAAGTCCTCAAAGTCAAAGATCATCTAGACATGAGAGGCACACAATTCCTGGCAGCAGCCTCCACGAATCAACACCACCCACTACACTACATGGCAACACACCCACAGACACCAAGAAATATCAAAACAACACCCAGCACACTCTATCACACACAAATACTGTCTTCTCTCCCTCCCTGCCCACCCCAAACCAACTTCCGGAAGCACATCCATACTCATATCACTCGCCGTTACATCCACTCACTCATAGACAACACGCAGCTGCAAGCACGACCTCCCGAAATCCATCCTTCTGAATCCTCCCTTCCTCGCGAGGACAGAGTCCACCTGGCCAGGCTGAGATGCGGACACCATCCAGCTCTTCTGAGCTATCAGAAGAGACTGGATGACTCCGTCGTCGACACCTGCCCGGGTTGTAACACAGCACCCCATACCATTAAGCACATCATAGAAGACTGCATTTCACACAACCACTTACGCCAACAACACAATTTACACTCTTTGAGAGCTCTGTGGGAAAGCCCGACCGTGGCCATGGCCTTCCTTAAGGACTCGGGGCTGTTCGGCCAGGCAGCTTAGGGAACAATAACAACAACAACCCTATTTGTCTGAGTAAACACTATATACTGAGTCAGATATATAGTGTATTTTACCTCAATTATGAGAGATAGAAAGTAAAATTTAATTAATGGAAGCAACGTGTGTGTGTGTATGAGTTTAGTAATGCGTTTGTGCATGAGCTTGTATATTGTGATATGTTACGATGTTACGCTTGTTTGTGTATGTCTATACTGCATGTGATTATATATACTTTATGTGTGTGATGGTGTGTGTGATGCACAACTCATTTATAAGGAAGTGTCCAGATAATGGGAGAGGAAACTTGGAAGAGTGAACGAAAAACGTGTACGGTATTCAAAGACAAAAGTAAAGCAATTGAAGAAAGCAAGAGAAAATGAAAATGAGATGGAACTGGTGGACAGGAGAAACAATGTAAGGAAAGATGCATGGCAACACGGAGAGAGAGTGAGAGAGTGAGTGTGGGTGTGCTCGAGCAAGTGATATGGGATCATGGGAAGGAAGCCAGGAATCATGACTTACGATCAAAATGAAGGAAATACAGTTGGCTTACAAATTGTAGGAAGACTTACCCGGAGGATAAGGTCAAAAGGAGGAAGTATGAGAGATGGGAGAGAAGAAGGAAAATACAAGAGAAAGATGGAGGAGGCGGGTAGGGTTAAAGGGGAAATAGAAAGTATAGACAGATTAATGATGATTGTAGTAGGGTAAATGACAAACACACTTATGACAGAAAGGGGAATGGTGAAACCAATGATTGGTAGAGGAAGACATTTATGGGAAAATGTACTTTAACAGAAGCCATAACGATAACAAAGGAAGGCAGGCCAAGGACTGAGGGCAATAATAGACTAACCTGGACTATGGACGGGTTCCTTGGACTATAATCGTGGCCAACCCCTTGGGGATCAACCGATCTGACAATAGATAGAATTATATAGATCGATAATTAGATAGATATAACGTATATATCTAACAGCTTACTATATAATTATTATGTTAGCTAATACAATATATCAAATGCATATATTCAATTACGTCGTGGTATATTGATAAGGATTCGCTTAATTCGCCTTTTTAACACATTATTGATTAATGGTTACACCATTTTATGTTAGCAAGACACAGATAAATATATGAATATATGAGTTAGTATCTCTCTCTCTCTCTCCTTATACCGCTCTTGTTTACCTTTCGTATTGTACTTATGTTATATATCCATCTATCTGTCTATATAGTTGTTCCCCATCAATCTATCCATCTGTCTGTTAATCACTCGTTTCTCCATTTCCCCTGCTATTCCCCTCGCAAGTGTGAAGCAAAAAGTGGACATTTAAGGCTGCGAAATTTACATAGATTTACATAGATCCACTGGCCACACAGACCTTACGATCCAAACGAGGTGGTCAGGACTTAATTCTAGTAGAGATGGCATATCCGATAGAAAAGGAAAGTTGAAGGAAAGGATAGAAAAGAAGAAGGCTCTCTCCCAACCCTCCGTTCCCTCCGGCAATTGCCGTACATGAAAAAGTTAGAAGTGACTAACCTTGCTGGGCTTCGAAATCCCCAGAAGGAATTTACAGGAAAGATTGGAAAAAAAAAAAAAAAAAAAAAAACAATCATGCAACCCTTCGCCTTAGCAGCATGTAAATGTTGTGGTTAATTGGAATCATCCAACCCATCACCCTTAGTAGTATGTACATATTTAGTGATGTTTATTATTCTTATTTTTTATTTGTGTATTATTATGTTTTTCTTTTCTAACGCTCTCTTCAGCTGAGCAAATAATAACGGTGATAATTACTGCCTACTCCATACCAATTTTTCTGTGTTATGAGTCTAGATTTTTCTTAAATGTATTTATAGAGGAGCTGTCTATTACTATATTTGGAAGTTTGTTCCACTCATCAATTACACTGTGAGTGAAGATTTTTGTTTTTGTATCTAGATTCGCTCTCCGCTCTCCGACCTAATAATTTTAAATTGTTTCCTCTGGTAGATGTGTTTTCGGCATTTTTGAATAACTTATCTAGATTAATGTTACTGAATCCTTTTAGAATTTTAACACTCTATCAATTGGCCTCTCATCCTTCGTTTCTTAAGTGAAAATAGATCAAGTTCTTTCAGTCTTTCATCATATGATTTATCTCTCAATGAAGGGATTAGCTTAGTGGCTCGCCTTTGCACAGATTCCAATTTTTTAACATCCTTTATGAGGTGAGGTGACCAAAACTGCACAGGATATTCGAGAGAGAGAGAGAGAGAGAGAGAGAGAGAGAGAGAGAGAGAGAGAGAGAGAGAGAGATA
Organism: Paralithodes platypus; assembly: GCA_032716605.1. Lineage (NCBI taxonomy): Eukaryota > Metazoa > Arthropoda > Malacostraca > Decapoda > Lithodidae > Paralithodes > Paralithodes platypus. Next base: position 15,403,474 of record CM064512.1, read on the forward strand.
GGCAGATACGAGCACAGGGAAATTGTAATAGTGAGAGATTATGTACGTAGAATAATGATGTTGTACAGTGTTCTATATAAATAGCTTACTTAATAATTATTACAAGGGAGGAGAGGGTCATAAACTTGACTACTCTTTGCCACGGCACTCATCTCTATCTCTTAGACCAGGGGTGTTAAACTCGTTTGCTCTGGTGGGCCATATTTGGCAGGGTTCAAGATTGTAGGGCAGCATTAATGTAACAGGCAAAATGGTTGAGTGACAGACAACGAACATATAACTCGCTATCTATAGTACACTATATGTGTACATGTGTATGTCTAATTATATAATAATATCTGTACCTGTGTGTGTGTCATTGGGAAAGGAAGGGGTCATATACAGTGTGTATATAATTATATATATATACCGTATATATATATATATATATATATATATATATTTATATATATATATACTGTATATATATATATTATATATACAGTATATATATATATATATATATATATATATATATATATATATATATAGGCTATATATATATATATATATATATTTTTTTTTTTTTTTTTTTTTTAAAGTGGGAAAGTGTGCGAGATTATGTGCTGCAATCTGCCTTTCAAAAAGCTTCAGTTTTGTCTTAAAGGTACAAATAGAGTCATGTAGCTCTCTCACTAGTTTGTTTCATCCTTGCATTTTTGTGTTGAGGTAGTTTAAGTGTTCTGTAATATCCACCATGAAAGCTAAATCTTTCACCCAAGGAATGTCCTTCCGTTCACGCACCTCTTTTCCTTTTTCTTCCATGAAAATTTCAATTGCACTGCGCAGTTCATAGAAATGCTTCAGCACAGTTCCTCGACTCAACCAACTAACATCAGTGTGATAAGGTAGTCCATGGGGAGTCTCATTTTCCTTCAAAAAGTAGTTAAATTGTCTGTGATTAAGACCATGTGCTCTAATAAAGTTCACAGTTGATATGACAACAACCATGACATGATCCATCTTTAATGTCTTACTGCACAATACTTATCTGTGTATAATGCAATCTACATTATGAAACTGATGGTCTGGGTTCAAACCCATGAGTTTCTCATTTGATTTTACTACAACACCAGGAATTCTGTCCACCATCTGAGGTGCTCCATCTGTAGCTAGACTCACTGTTTGTTTCCAGTCAACACCTACTTTGTCCAATGCCCCTACTAAGCTCACAAAGATATCATCACTTTTTGTTGTTCCTTTCATTGGCACAAGTTCCATGAATTCGTCTTTTACCTGCTTATTATCATCAACACCTCACATAAAAAATGCAAGTTGTGCAACATCGCTGACGTCTGTGCTTACATCAATTGCAACAGAAATGGCCACAAAGGAATTATCTTTGTAGATCAGTTGACTATTAATGTCTTCTGATAATTCATTAATTCTATCTGCAACTGTATTTCTAGACAGGCTTATGTTTGCGAATGCCTGACGTTTTTCGGGGCAAATAACCCCAGCAGTCATCAACATACCTTTGTTAACAAAGCTTCCTTCAGTAAAAGGCCTGGATGACACATCTATTTCATGGGCAATAATCTAGCTTGCCTTTAATGCATTATCACTAACTTGATGAACACTGCTGCATTTTCAGCAGCCGTTCTAACTCTTACACTTTATCATCACATGCTTTTCTATTGTATTTCTTATATGCCTGAGCGTGGCTAGTGTCATAATGCCTCCTAACATTATACTATTTTGGAACAGCTACTTACTGTTTGCAAATCAAACATTTTGGCTTTCCATTAACATCACTAAAAGAATAGAGGGTTTTCCACTTCTCTTGTACCACCCGATGTTCGTCTTTAATTGTTCTTTTCTTTAACAGCATAGTTAAGGATTATAGGTACTATTAATTCAATACTTAGCTCTCGAATCTGTGATATACTACTACTGAAAAGTTATCAGAAATCCGAACTGATACGCGATATAATGCCGACTGCCGAGCTTGAGACAATCAAAACAGAAAGCTGGATGACCAAGATTACCAATTTCCACTCTATTAATGAAGTAATATAATTACCAATCATACCACTTTCAAAATATAATGGTTCAACCCGTCCTAATCTGTGTATTCCCGAGAGCATCGGGCCCCGTACTGAACATGACTTCATGACCCGTCCCACTGGCCCCGAATTGGGCTTATCATGAATCCGTTTACGATATTAGTCAGCTTGAACGTCTAGGGATGAAAGAGTATTCATTCTAATTTACGCTTCTTACTCTCACAAGTATGTAATTAAATTAGACTTACAGTTAAACAGTATCATCATATAATTTATTAAAGAAATTAAAAAAACTATGTGTAAAAGAACATGCAATATTTAACACTACTTGGCTAAACTAGTTCGCAGGCCGCATGTGGTTGACACTCCTGACCTAGATTGTGTGTGAATGTATGTTTTTTTTTCTTTTTAATATTTTTGTTGTTGTGTTGTGTTGTCCTTGTTCAGGCTCTGTCTCGAGTCGGCCACCCCCAGCTAAAAATATAATAAAAACAAAAACAAAATTGAGGTATGTGCCTGAGCATATAGATATATATATATATATATATATATATATATATATATATATATATATATATTCAATAATTTAGTTGTGGGCTATTCACTTGATACGTTATACAGAACCATTTTCGAATTCTTGTATTATTCAATTGGCCTACGTTATATAGCATAACCACGGCATATGTCTAGTACATTGCTCTCGAATTCTTGAGTTAGTCTTCGTTATTTTATCCAATTGGCCTGTGAAAATGTATTAAGTTTGGGTCAGGTAATGATGGAAAGTCGACGACGAAAATCACTCAAAAATAGATTAGGATCTGGGATTTAAAATGTCCTTTCATCCTTAAGTTAATGAGGAAGTTTTTCACCTCCGCTACCAAGCTTTTTGAGTGTATGTAAGAGAGAGAGAGAGAGAGAGAGAGAGAGAGAGAGAGAGAGAGAGCGACAGAGACAGGGAAGCAGCCAGCCAGCCAGGATAAAGCGGAAAATATGCTAACTCACTGAGGGAAAGGTGAAAAGTGAAAAATGTGTGAAGATCTAATTTGGGAGAGAGAGAGAGGGAGAGAGAGCTACATAGAGCTACATAGATACACAGACCTCAAGGTCCTTACTAGGCAGTCTGGCCTTACAAACTATATATATATATATATATACATATACATACATATACGTATATACATATATACATACATACATATATATACATACACTGTACAGTGTACACACATACACATACATACACACATATATACACATACATGCATACAATGTGTATATACATATACATTCATATACATACACATATACACACATATACTATATGTACATACATACACATACATATACACATATACACCTATATATATATATATATATATACGGTATATATATATATCTATACTATCTATATGCTCAGGCCCAATCCCCATTTTGGGGGTAGCCGACTCAAGACAGAGCAAGAACAGGGAAAACACAAAACACATAAAACAAAATAAACACAGATAAAAAACACAAACTCTCACACATCCAGGTCACCCAGGAGAAGACCCCGAGACCAGGGTTACCAAGGTCGCTCCAGCACTCCCCCGGCCCCTGACCACCAGGAGAGGTTCCGATCTCGGCAGGCAGACATGCAGCGGAGCCAAAGCGACAAGCCCTCCCACCACACTTCCAGGCACACCCTTCATATTAATCATCTCCCCGGGCCAGGCCTGATGGACTATTATCTAGTCCAACTTGCGCCCGACCCCTTACTCCAAATGACCACGTGTTCACTCAACTATTCACAAGCATTCTCCATTCACTCCTGTCCACCACCACTTCCCCTGCCTGATCTATAGTCATTCCTCTATCATCCAAAGCCTTTCTTACACAGTCTCTCCATCTCAATGGGGGTCTTCCTGCCCTTCTATCTCCCCTTGTACCTGACTCACATATTCTCTTTGTAAGCCTTTCGTCTCCCATTCGTTCAACATGACCATACCAGCTCAGCACCCTTCTGTCCACTCTGGCTGACAAATGTTCCTGCTGCCCCACTCTCCTACGTATCTCTCATCTCTTCATCTCAATCTGTCTCTACGAGTAACTCCACACATAGTCCTCAGCAGCTCATCTCCATCACATCCAGCCCTCTTTTCTCCTTTTTCTTCAGAGCCCATGTCTCAGCCCCATACATCACTGTTGGCACAACAATTCCTTGATACAGTGCACTTTTTACTATATATATATACAGTATATATATATATATATATATATTTTTTTTTTTTTTTTTTTTTTTTTTCATATCACCCCAGCCCTCTGTAGATAGAGGTCAAGCCTTCCCTTGAAAGCGTTTATTGTGTCGGTCTCCACCACTGTCGCTGGTAGTTTATTCCACTCTGTCGCCACACTGTAGGTGAAGAAACTCTTTTTGCCATCTACGTTTGCCTTTTTGGTTTTTAATTTCATTCCATTTCTGCGAATTTGATTAGTATTGTTTAATGTGAATAGTGCATTTACTTCGACTTTGTTGAAACCTTTTAGTATCTTAACCCTAGTCTAGCGGGTGCTCTGTGGCCGTTTTGGGCCTTTCTGGGCCGTTCTGACTGCTATATCAACCATCAGTATGAAAGGAACTGTATTGCGCCGAAAACTAGGTGGAAATCGCTACACAATGACGCCACATACAGCTACGTAGCACTCGTGGAGCACTGACAGTGTTACCTCGAAGATGGAAGTTTAGCTGATTTTGCTACCTTGCTCACTTTTAGCGAACTATTGGTTACACTGTCATCCTCACGCGCGGTGGGGGAACTGGAGTTAGTGTGGGCCGGGAGGCCACAGATGTCGGACGTATGGATCATTACTATCCCACCCATTTTCACTCGATTTCCACCCTTTTTCACCCGTTTTTTGCCAGTTTTTTCAACTCGACTTATGTGGTGAGCCGCTTTTTAAGGGTTAAAGGACTCAATAAGCTGACCCCTCAACCTCCTCTTTTTTAATGAGAACAGGTTCAATCGTTTAATTCTTTCTTCATAGGGTTTATTTCTTAATGAGGGTATCATCTTCGTCGCTCTACGCTGTACTGACTCGAGTCTTACAATGTCCTTGATCAGAAAAGGTGACCAGAACTGCACACCATATTCAAAGGTGGTGCCTCACCATATTTTTGAACAGTGGCACTATTACGTTCTCATATTTATATGTAAATTTTCGTTTAATAAAGCCCAATGCTATGTTTGCCTTATTTACAGCTGCTATACATTGGTCGGAAGTTTTTAGGTGTACAGATATTAGTACCCCTAGGTCTTTTACTACCGTTGTGGTTCTATTTGTTTGCCATTCATTTCGATTTGTATTTCATATTTCTGCTACCAACCTGCAGCACCTGACAAAGAGAGAGAGAGAGAATGGGGAGAGAAGTATGTATGGTAGAGCAAACTGTGATACTAGTAATTGTTTGAGTGATAGTACTGTAGCCTACAGTTAGTCTAATAAATCACGTCACAAATATCAACCAGTACATCTCAGCCGGTTTTACTGCAACCAGTAGACCATATCAACCAATAGACCATATCTATCAACCAGTAGTCCAGTAGACCATATCAACCAGAGCATGCCCCAACAACATATCAAAGCCGGTCATTCAAAGGCGTTTTTGTTGTTGTTTAGTTAAAATAGGACTTCAGAGGCTATCAACCCTTCTGGATTATTAAGCCAGCACACAGCAGGTCAAGATTAGCGTCTGGAGCCCCTTTTCGAGAACTCTAGTCCCTTGTTCAGAAGCATTCAGTGTCAACACCAATTATATAATCGTCATCAACGAACTAAAAAGTATAAATGTAGAGATAAACATTACCAAATTAATGTGGTAAGGTTTTTAATTATATATATACTGTATAGGCCTCTCTCTCTATATATATATATATATATATCTATATATATATGTATATTGTTACAATCCAGGTTCTACAAGACACAGGGCTCATCATCATTGGACTAACGGTAACACTAGTTCCAACCCCTGCTTAACCACTGGAGAACAAAACACCTATACCGCCCTGAGTCATGCCTGGACAATGAGGTATCCTATGACTCGGTAAAAGGTGCACACTATAGGCTGATGATCACTGAAGCAGCCTATACTCATACAACATACGATTACTTTATTAAGGTATACGAGGAAAAAGATAGATAGCGTAATTAAATCGCAGCAACGATTTAATAGCAAACTAGAAGAAGGATAATTAACGTTACGTTAAATAATCAGTAAACTGTCACTCCTGTCTGAAAGAAAGTGAAACAAAGAAAGTCCTAAAGCATCATGCAGGAATCTTCTGCAAAAGTCAGATGCAACTAAGAAGTACGTCTCGGATTCTGAACTGTGTATTATTACAGTGGGAACATATATAGTGTAGGGACATACGGTGTTATCTGGCACAGGTGTAATTATAAAACAGTCGGCAGTCTAAACTCTAACCACAAAAAGATGTGCTTTCTCCCACCATGCACAAGCCTGCTCTGGTTGGGTCTCTCAGCAACAATCACGACTTAATATAAACATAAAGAACAATAATGCTGCACACATATACACAATGAGATTATAAACCCTAATCGGGGGTCTGCCAGGTGGACGAAGTCTAGCAGGGGAGTCGTAGGCTAGGCTACCTGGGCCGAGCCACCTGCTCGGTAGCCTAGTGTCGTTCTCAAGTCTGTGCGCCTAGTTACATTAAATGACGGTGTGCTCTCTTGAGAGATCCAGGTCTCGTGTACCTGGTTCTCTCCTGGCGACCCTCCTAAGTCAAAAGCTAACGAGCTAGCGCAGTGCTGGGTGGACTAGGCAAACGCCCTCACGCCAACACAGTGCTAGGCTCTAAGGTACACAGGCAAGAAAATGACCTAGGCCTCCGCAGGTATCCGGTACAGTTGCATAGGCTCAACGAGGTCTATGCTCATAGCAAACTGTAACCTGCTAGCCTCTCCCCAGTCTAGCATCGACTGACCTGGCAGACACCCAAGAAAATAAGGTTGGGGCAACACGATGAGTATGTCAAACCTCCCCAAGCCAAAATGGATAACCCTCTAATCCAAAATGCCTAACTAATTACATATAATATCTCTGAGAGCGCGCTGTATAATACAGTGACGGATATATGAAATCAACGTCAAGGGGAAGGGCAGTTAATTAATAGTAGGATATACAGAGAGAAGAAGGTAAGCAGTGGTAGAGAAAGTTCGCAATAGGGAGGTGAGGTGGGCTGATAGATTGCAAAGGGATGTTAGCGTTACAGCACTAAGAGGAGCTCTGAGGAAGGAACTCCTCGGGACCCCTCCAGGATCACACACAAAGGCATGGTGGTCAGCCAATCACAGGCTGCTACATCACCAGGCAGCAGGGCTGCAGAAGGCGCCAGGAACCACCAGCCAATCAAGAGGCGTGGGACGGCACGCAATGTGAGCCTACAATGCGAGGGGGGAGTCAGCACATGTATACGCATGCACACACTACCACCACACTGCTTATAATATTATTCTCTCTCCTTAACTATACACAATGCATCTTATGTTCTACTCATGATATAAAATGCTTCCCCTTGTCACAGACAAAAATAAAGACCACCACGGGACTGTCTGCAACAACACGAACACTATGAAAGAAAGAACAACATTGTAGATAGACTGTAGCCAAATACCTTGCCCCGGCGAGTGCTAGCGAGTGGCCATGCGAGCGGCTGAGCTCACATGGCGTTCTGCCAAGCTGCAGGCGTCACCCCCCCCCCCCCAAGATATTAGACGCTCAACCATGAGCTCTTTATCTGACAAGCAGAACGCCGATAAGACTCGCCACCCCTAATCACTTCGCAACAAAGAAGGCAAAGCTCAGTTATCATCAACAAAAAAATTACAACCCCTCCCAACACAATAGCTTAATTAATTCATACTGCTATGCTCCTAGAGCGAGCTTCTACTAGCCCAGCCTTCTGAGAGAAGCACAGGTTCGACTCAGAACTTTAGCTGTAACATACTTACAAATTTTAACTATTAAAGAAAGAGTTTTTATAGAATTTTAATTTTTTAATATGTTTTTGGTGGCTGCACTTACAGGGGCAAGCCAATTTTACTCCACTCTCAACACACACTGACTGAACGGCGAGGGTTCTCCTGCAAATATCAGTGCATTACCACAAGCACACCGAAACGTCAATAAAATACCCTCATTGTTCCCTGATTAAATAGCACTGTATGAATATTCCCATATTCAAAATATGCTATAGGGGTGCAATGCCTGGTGAGTTATCTGCTCAACAGGTGGCGTTGTGTGTGTGTAAGTGTGAGAGTCCGAGTGTAGGGGGTGAGACAGTGAAGCACGGGAACGAGGTGGCTTCAGAGATGGGGTCGTTTCGGGCCATGAGTGAGCACCGTGCCTCATGTGAAGGCAAGATGGCAGGTACTCGTTGTACTCTACGTGCTTCACATGTCTCACTCCCTAGACTGGAACAAGACCTCACGGGCTTCACTGTTCATTGTAAACCGGTGAATGTTAAGGCTCTCAGCCTATGCTCGAGAGGAAGTAAGTTGGAATATAGAAAAAAAAAAAAAAAAAAAAAAAAAAAAAAAAAACTCCTGTAACAAACAATCAGCCAAAACATTATCAGTGCCCTTAGCATGCCACACATCCAACTTGTGTTCCGGCAGCACAACAACACCTGACACTGATAAACTGCCCAGTTCATCACAAGACTGGCACTTCTCTTCGCTCTTTCCGGCAACGGGACCTGCCAAAAGCCTTTCACTAGTTCTACCTTTGTGATAGGCGATGCAGCCCTGATGCGGTCTATGGTGTCGTCAACTCTCGATAAGGTATAGGCGTCTGTCAGGGATAATGCACACACACTCTCGCAATCAACCACTCACTGATCTTGCCACTTAACACAGGTTGCAAAGTTACAGGCAATGACCACTCACGACATTCCTTATCCCTCAGACCCTTGGGCAATGGATAGGTGTCTGTCAGGGATAATGCACACACACTGATCTTGCCACTCAACTCAGGTTGCAAACTCACTGGCAACGACCACTCACAATATCCTTTATCCCTCAGACCCTTTTTCCACATGTCGTCTAGCTCTGTTTTCACGACAGGCTTTTTAGCAGGATTTATACGGTAGGGAATTAAACTGAGCCTCGCTCTGTCTCCAGCCTCCATGTCGGATTCTACCCCGTACATCAGGCCTGGAGAAGCAACAAACATGCGGATGCACTGCCCCAGCCTAGTAAACAACTTATCTCGCAGAACATGCCTAGAGCCCTCCCACAACCCAGCCGAGACCGCACCTTCTAACCTGTAGTCTCCCTCCTTCTCCACCTTCGTCCCTAGAACAGCCAGGTCATGAGAGGGACAATCAGTACCACCTGTGCAGTCACTCCCATAGTTCATTATTGCTAAGGCTTCCCCGCCGATACCGTACATGCGCACCCCCGCATTCCTTGCAACTACATCTGCCTGCGCAGCATCACCGCTTTTAGCGACATGGCCAGATACAGTCGGTCTATGGTAGGGCTGTTGCATTCGACTAGAGCAGCATTGGGAGGCTATGCAACGACCGGGCACATCCACTCCACAGCCAATCTCACCAATCTGCTCAATGTCCTCCTTCTGACCACCACCCTTGGCAGCCATGGGTTGACCCGGACCTGACAACCATGTCCAAGCCTCGTCACCCACCTTGAACCACCGAAACGAGGCTAACGGTCTTTCAACATTCACGTGACCTGCCCGCGGAACATCTTGCACCGCCCGAGTTGTGAGGCTCAGGGGCTCGGCACGACCAGTGGGGTATGAACCGAGCTGGTGCTGGAGCGCTGCACACTGCTGCTCAGGCAGGTGCTCTAGCGCTTCCACAGCCACCAGACTCGTGTTCCCCGCCCACTGCTCCGCCGAGACATGACAATCCCTACTCTCCTCCACCTGTGCCCTACTGCCCCCCTCTCCTTCTTCACCTTGGCCGCTGCAGACCAACGCAGGGACAGTAGGCTGCTCAGGTGGTTGCCTCACAAACTCCTCCAACAGGTTCACATGACTTGTTTCCCCGTCCTCGTGTTTGATAGCCACGTTCCCACAACTCTCCTCGAACTGGGAACTACTAAGTCGCGGAGTGCCATCACGCCCAACCATGTCACTAGGGGTGATTGGTTCTGGGGCCACTCCGGAGCTAACCTCTGGGTCAAGTACTAAGCCGCTAAGGAGAGCTGCTGGAGCAAAACTCACAAAACTCCTAGCTTCAGCTTGCTCCTTCCGACCGTTCCTCCGCTGGTCTGAAGACTGAGACAATGGTTGTGACTGAACTGACGCACGAGAACGGGTGACTGCACAGGCCATCTGTTTAAACTGACACCTCTCGACCCACGCTCGATTCTCCCTATTAACGTCGCCCGCCCTCTCGGCAACAACTAAGGGTGGAACCTCCGAAATGAGCACCACAAAGTCGTTGCCCAGAAGGAGGTTGACGCCCTCAACTGGCAAGCTCTCTACGATCCCAACATCAAGTTCACGACACACACCATCCACCTCCACCTCCAACCTAATCAACGGGTATGACCTGGTAGCATTGATCCCCTGTACCACAACAACCCGAGCCGCGTTTATAGGTTTGCCTGTGAAATTTTTAAGAAGTGTCTGTGATGCCCCAGTGTCACGCAACAATTTGACCTGATGTTTAGTATTCCCCCAGCTCACAAGCCCGCGCCCTCCATGGCTGCAAAAAGTGTCTTGGACAGGTGTCGAGCCCTCCAAACCCTTCTTCACAGGCTGTGTCCCCGCAACTGACGACCTATCCCGGGCAGACGCAGAAGAGCTCAGAGACACCCCCATGTTGCGAACCAAAGACACAGGCTTAGCAGGAATATTACTCGGACATGTACGTGCAAAGTGACCCACTTTCTGACATTTAAAACATTTCACTTCACCACTAGACTTCCACAGTATTTCTTAAGTTCACAAAATCCTAAGCAAGGTCGCCATTTGTTACGATCCAGGTTCTACAAGACACAGGGCTCTTCATCATTGGACTAGATAAGGCTAAATGCAACAACGGTAACACTAGTTCCAACCCCTGCCTTAACCACTGGAGAACAAAACACCTATACCGCCCTGAGTCGTGCCTGGACAACGAGGTATCCTATGACTCGGTAAAAGGTGCACACTATAGGCTGATGATCACTGAAGCAGCCTATACTCATACAACCTACAATTACTTTATTAAGGTATACGAGGAAAAAGATAGATAGCGTAATTAAATCGCAGCAACGATTTAATAGCAAAGTAGAAGAAGGATAATTAACGTTACGTTAAGTAATCAGTAAACTGTCACTCCTGTCTGAAAGAAAGTGAAACAAAGAAAGTCCTAAAGCATCATGCAGGAATCTTCTGCAAAAGTCAGATGCAACTAAGAAGTACGTCTCGAATTCTGAACTGTGTATTATTACAGTGGGAACATATATAGTGTAGGGACATACGGTGTTATCTGGCATAGGTGTAATTATAAAACAGTCGGCAGTCTAAACTCTAACCACAAAAAGATGTGCTTTCTCCCACCATGCACAAGCCTGCTCTGGTTGGGTCTCTCAGCAACAATCACAACTTACTATAAACATAAGGAACAATAATGCTGCACACATATACAGAATGAGATTATAAACCCTAATCGGGGGTCTGCCAGGTGGACGAAGTCTAGCAGGGGAGTCGTAGGCTAGGCTACCTGGGCCGAGCCACCTGCTCGGTAGCCTAGTGTCGTTCTCAAGTCTGTGCGCCTAGTTACATTAAATGACGGGGTGCTCTCTTGAGAGATCCAGGTCTCGTGTACCTGGTTCTCTTCTGGCGACCCTCCTAAGTCAAAAGCTAACGAGCTAGCACAGTGCTGGGTGGACTAGGCAAACGCCCTCACGCCAACACAGTGCTATTCAACTTATTCCTTAAGCCAACACAAATAATTTGAATCCTAAGTGTTATTGTTACACTTAATATATATACAAACAAATATAGACGTGTTCTTCGGGAATCGCAGCTTAAGTAGGAATACGATAACAAGCGAGGCAGCGAGCAATAGGTGTTGTTCGCTGCCTCGCTAGTTATCCTATTCCTAATAATATATGTTTGTTAGTTTAGTCATCCCTAACATTTATCATGTATATGTATTTTCAAAACAATCGCATAGTATTAATCTGCGTATTTTAGAGGGTATAATTTACGTCCTTGAGAGAGAGAGAGAGAGAGAGAGAGTGAAAAAGAGGTGGGAGGGAGGGGAGAGAAAGCGGGTGAAGAAGTAGAGTTGGGGTGCAAGGGAGAGGGGGAGGAGGGGGAATGGGAAATGCGAAGGATATAAACTTGATTGTCTGTATATTAAATTCCATAAATAACGCAACACCTGATGTGAGTTACTTATTTGTGATCCAGCATGAGCTAATCTCATGATATAGCCTGTGTGTTATGTTAGAATAAACTTATTCTGCGTTCTGTTCTAGAACACACACACACACACACACGCACACATGTTTGACTCCTCCTCCTTCCAACCTCTATATTAACCCTCTCACGTTCTTGACGCAATTTTGAGCCTATTAGAGATACTTTAAAGCCTTTGTTACCATCAGGGGTATTTAGAAACATTTAGTTTAGTTACTTTAACCTCTGCAGTTGTCTTTGAGTTAGCTGTGGGCAGAAAACTAATTGTGGAGAGGTAATTATAAGAGTGAGAGAACTCTATTTATTATTGCTAATCTGGCAACCTCTGCGTCATATGGTCGTGAGAGGTTTAACCCTCTCACATCCTTATGATGCAGAGGTTGCCAGATTAGCAATAAGAAATAGATTACTCTCACTCTTATAATTACCTCTCCAAAATTAGTTTTCTGCCCACAGCTAACTCAAAGACAACTGCAGAGGTTGAAGTAAATAAACTAAAGGTTTATAAATATCCCGGAGGGTAACAAAGGATTTAAAGTATCCCTAATAGGCTCAAAAATTGCGTCAGGACGTGAGAGAGTTAACCCCGCCCCCTTTTATTAAAAGCGATTAAAGGGCCATCTATTAAAAGATAAGTGAACTAATACATTGCCTCAGGCCATGACAGCAGTTCTGTCGTAGACTGTACAGTCGGTCACCTTTCCGATTGGGCCACCTAATGGTAATTTCGTTGGGTCTTTCGCTCTGATAGTACTAAGATCGCTCACTCCCCCCCAACCCTGAATCTGTTGCATAAATATGTCCCATAGATGGCGTAGTTAGATTTGCTGGGAAGGAGAGGGGTGGGCTATACGAGAAGGGGGTGGGTGGGGGAGGAGGGGCGGTTATTGTGTAGGGAAGGTTGGAAGTGTGTAGGGTGGGGGAGGGGGGTTACGTGAATTATTTCAACAGGTTTATGGTTACCGTTTTATCTCTTGATATTAATTAAGATGTAAATAGTTTTTGCTAGTGAAATCTGCCTTTACGAAATATTTGTTTATGTGTAATTATTATTTGCAAACCAATTTGTAGTGATTGCTAGATTCACTATATATTTAGTAAGACAGCTCTTTCTCACTCATTCACTCACACTATCTATTTATCTATCTATCTATATATATCCACATTATAGATTAGACTTTTCCTTAGCTGATGTTCATTTGTTTTTCTTTGGGTTAATGCTGTTCTCTTAATTTTGGTTGAGGTCCCGGGCTGGCCCGTATTGTCGATTTGCGGCATTTGTTTTGCGGCTCCTCATACCTCTCTGTCTCATGCCAAATAAAATAATGTTTCTATGTATTGCATATCCATATCCAATGTCCATCCAGTCGTCATTAGTGAAATGCCCATACCATAATAACAGCTTTCATAACTGGTCGCTTACACCAAAGAAAACTACACTGTTAGAGAAAAATTATGAGGTCATTCAGCAATAAACGCAGTGTAATATATATTTATATAATTATCTTATTCTCTAGATGTGTATTTTGTGCTTGAGAAGGGGGTTTTGAGAAGAAAAAAAAAATATATAACTAAAATACAGTATAACAATATCAAACTTTAGAACTGGTAATTCACTTAAATAAAAACAAATAAATGATTTGCTCGGAAATAAGTGCTACAAACCTCAAAGTCGTTAAACCTCAAACCTTATTCATATAAACTTATATGAATAATAGGTCCTACTAAAATGTCATTGGAAATCGCTATAATACTTTCAAAGTAGCCACAGAGAAGTGTTAGTGGTTTGCATTTCCCAATGTTGATATGTATGATAAAGGTGTTTGTTATTAGCATATACATTTGGATATCAATTCAAATATAATTTAACCGTTCAGAGAGAGAGCGAAAGGGAAAGGGAGAGACGAACTAAATGGACGAATACATCGAAGAGACTTTTAAACGAAAGATTGACTCTAATGTATGTGGATATAGTATTTATTAATCAAAAGGATAATTATTCGGTAATGTTTACTCTATGTATTCATCTAAACATAAGAAAAAAAATACCAACAGAGCCACTTCACCTATGTAATGCAAATTCCCATTACAAGCAACCAATTCCTCCATATGACAATCAACGGTTGGATGTTCTCCACTTCCTTTTACCTAATAAATAGTTGTTCTGTGTATGACAGAGACAAGAAGCAAAACTACTTATAAACATTTTGACCTCCTATTGTCCCCCTTCCCTCGGTCAGAACAGAATGATTAGAACAGAACCATATTCAAGGTGCACTGGAATGTAACTGCAGGACACGCAAAGCTTGAAACAAAGTCATAGGGTGAGGGATAGACACATTTACGAAGTTAATTCCATACTTTACTTGTTGAGGTGAAAAATTACGGGGCCATTTAAGTTAACTGTTGGCTTTAAATGGTGGGCAGAGAAGGGGTGGGAATGAGTTACAAAGCGGGTGGCCCTCTGTCTCTGGAGAGTGAGAGGTATACCTGGGACAGCTGTGAAGAACACTGATTATAATAATGGCATAACAGTAATATACATGCAGTTTTCACAATGTGGAGAGATTGTAGACAATATGGTGGAGAAGAGTAGAGATTACATGCCTTTGACTGCACCCTTTCAGAGACATTTTTCATAATTATGCGAACAATACCTGATACGCTTACAACAGTGTCCCTGTACGGAGAAAGAGGTTGTACGGGGATAAGGGGGTAACAGACGATTGAGCAAACCTAACCTCTGTGAAACTTTTTAATCAAGAATGCTAATATGATCTTTCAAAGACACACACACACGCACACACCCTGTGTTTTGATAAACAATAATGTTTCACTGCATGCACTCGCATATCAGTATATGTTATGGCTCTAGCCATCTCTCTCTCTCTCTCTCTCTCTCTCTCTCTCTCTCTCTGTAGGAATAGTGGTTTGGCAGGAGAGTCACAGGGACCACAAGTTCTACCAATTATTATCTTTCGCAACTAACTCAGCGCGTTACAGGTTGACAGGGTGCTCATGAAAAAGATATATCCACTGATATTTTAACAACCAATCATGTTATGACTTATACCTATTGGCTTCTGGAAGAGAAAAACATGCGTAGGAAGTATTTAAGATATACTGAAATTTAGCAACCACGCTGTGCCTGAAGAGACCATCATTATATCACAATTCGGTATACAGAGAATGGCCACAACCTCATCTACGTGGCAGTTGTATGTGTATGTGTGTGTGTGTGATGCTGTATGTGTGTGTGTTGGGTTTAAATGCCGATATAACTATGTTAACGTTAAATATTACATGATTAAGTCTATGCAAGGGTAATTATATATTATGTGCAGTAAAATGTATAAGTTAGATAAGAGACAGTCAACCAATATAATTACTAATAACTATATGCGTAATCATAAACCGAGTGCACTGTGAGTGATGGCAGATATCTGTAGGACGGTGACTCCGAGGACCATTAGTTTGTAAAACCCTGTGGGGTATTGTTAACCCCTTCTGTACCGGCGACGTCTTTTTAACTTTACTCTGGCTATTATTTGGCGATTTTATTCAGTTTAAAAATGGTCTTCAGCAATTAACAGGCTTCGACCTCTTTCACTTAACACTTTTTGCTACCACAGATCTCTCTTAAGCTGCGCAAAATCGTCTAAATATAGCTAGAATTAGATTAAGAAGACGTCGCCGGTACACAAGGGGTTAAGATGTCCATTATGTGGGCTGCTGGAGAACGGCTCACCTAGATGTCAATAAGTCTAGCTGATTGGCTCATTGACCGTGTTCAATGTCTCGTCTTTTGGTAATTATTAACTACGTCAACTAAGCATTACTCTTGGCATTATCGGTAATCACACACACACACACATACACACTCAGAATATTGTGTGCCTCAATAAGCATTAAGCATGTGCCTCAAACAGTGCGGTTTTAGGAGGGGAAGAGGGTGCGTGGATCAGATGTTTGCAGTAAGACAGTTATGCGAGAAGTATTTAGAGAAGCCTAAGGAGATATTTTGGGCTTTTATGGACTTGGAAAAAGCGTATGATCGTGTGGACCGTGTGGACCGTGAAGCAATGTGGAAGGTGTTAAGGATTTATGAAATAGGAGGACATTTGTTAGAAACAGTTAAGAGTTTTTATGAAGGGAGCAGAGCATGTGTGAGAGTAGGAAATGGTGAGTTGAGTGAATGGTTTGAGGTAAAGGTAGGTTTGCGACAGGGTTGTGTAATGTCACCATGGCTGTTTAATATGTTTATGGATGGTGTGGTGAGGGAGGTGAAAAGGAGAACTATGGGAAGAGGATTGGGTTTAGTAGGAAAGAATGGTAGAGATTGGGAGTTGAATCAGTTGCTGTTCGCTGATGACACAGCATTGGTGGCGGATTCTGATGAGAAACTGCAGCAGGTAGTCAAAGAGTTTGGTGTGGTTTGTGGAAGGAGGAAACTGAAGGTGAACATCAAAACAAGTAAAGTAATGGTGTGTAATAGGGGAGAGCATAGGGTGAATCTAGATGTGAGGCTGGATGGGGAAATATTGGAACAAGTAGAGTGTTTTAAATATCTAGGAGGAACGATAAGCAGGAGTGGAGGTATGGAAGTGGAGGTAAAACAGAGAGTGTGTGAAGGAAGGAAGGTTTTCGGAGCAATGGGAAGTATGTGGAAGACGAGAAATCTCGGAGTGAAAGTAAAAAGTGCACTGTATCAAGGAATTGTTGTGCCAACAGTGATGTATGGGGCTGAGACATGGGCTCTGAAGAAAAAGGAGAAAAGAGGGCTGGATGTGATGGAGATGAGCTGCTTGAGGAGTATGTGTGGAGTTACTCGTAGAGACAGATTGAGGAATGAAGAGATACGTAGGAGAGTGGGGCAGCAGGAACATTTGTCAGCCAGAGTGGACAGAAGGGTGCTGAGCTGGTATGGTCATGTTGAACGAATGGAGATGAAAGGCTTACAAAGAGAATATGTGAGTCAGGTACAAGGGGAGATAGAAGGGCAGGAAGACCCCCATTGAGATGGAGAGACTGTGTAAGAAAGGCTTTGGATGATAGAGGAATGACTATAGATCAGGCAGGGGAAGTGGTGGTGGACAGGAGTGAATGGAGAATGCTTGTGAATAGTTGAGTGAACACGTGGTCATTTGGAGTAAGGGGTCGGGCGCAAGTTCGACTAGATAATAGTCCATCAGGCGCCTGGCCCGGGGGGACGATTAATATGAAGGGTGTGCCTGGAAGTGTGGTGGGAGGGCTTGTGGCTTTGGCTCCGCTGCATGTCTGCCTGCCGAGATCGGAACCTCTCCGGGTGGTCAGGGGCCGGGGGAGTGCTGGAGCGACCTTGGTAACCCTGGTCTCTGGGTCTTCTCCTGGGTGACCTGGATGTGTGTGAGTTTGTGTTTTTTATCTGTGTTTATTTTTTGTTTTATGTTGTTTTTGTGTTTTCCCTGTTCTTGCTCTGTCTTGAGTCGGCTACCCCCAAAATGGGGATTGGGCCTGAGCATATAGATAGATAGATAGATAGAATAAGCATTATCGGAGTGAATATGCTTTTTATAGAGAATTATTTTCGGTTGCAACATTGTACACTTAGCAAAGTCATTATCTAGCAACAGTACTAAATGTATGCTACGCAATTGAGATATATATCATAATCATTTATTTCGTGACACCTCATGTAATAGTGGGTGGAAATAATAATAGCCATTATGTGCGTTTGCGTACGCGTGCGTGTGTGCATGCCTGTTTGTTTGCATATGCTTGTGGCGTGTTATAGTGTAGTAATTATAGTTCATAAATATATACATATACGTATATGTTGTAAGAACATAAATATAAATTCTTTCAGGTATATTTCTTTGAATATAATATTTATTCAAGTTCTATATTTAACAATTATACATTACACTGTATATACAGAATAGTAAG
Source organism: Paralithodes platypus (assembly GCA_032716605.1). Lineage (NCBI taxonomy): Eukaryota > Metazoa > Arthropoda > Malacostraca > Decapoda > Lithodidae > Paralithodes > Paralithodes platypus. Next base: position 15,421,888 of record CM064512.1, read on the forward strand.
CAACATGGCATTTAACAAATGTTGTATGCGTTAAATGTTGTGTCTATGTGTATGAGGGAGACAAAAGGCAGGTTGCCTGTAACGAGTGTCTCCCCAAAAGCCAAAAAAGTGACAGAGCCAAACTCAAGGGACGTTGTGGTAAAATAAATGCCAGGACACACGAAGGTTAAAATAGCTTAAGTCATAGGATAAATGAACATTATATTAAGGGAGAAGTTCCAGAGTTCACCTGTTGAGTAGAAGAAATACTGAGGATGCCATTTGTTGGCTTTGAGAGCTGGACAGAATAGGAGTGGGACTGTGTTGCAAGGCGGGTGCCTGGCACTTACCGGAAGGGACTGATATGATCCAAATGATTTCTCATGTATTCACCCAAGCATTGGACAAGTCTAAATAACAATATATTCATTATAATGAATCATAGACATTACTAATGCAAACCAAAACTCCTATATTATCATTGCTGCTGTTCTGTATTCCGCTTAAACTGTTTCTTAACCCACCGTTCTAAACACGTGTAAGATAATATATATGGAGAGCTTAAGTCTAATGTTAATAACGTTAATATTAGCACACCCATATGTATAATTTGCCTTTATATATGTCAGGAAACTAGCACCGCTACTAATTTAAAGTAGGTTCTAGTGCGGCTATGAAGCTATCCTTATTTATATAATTTGAATCTCCAAGATATATATATATATATATATATATATATATATATATATATATATATATATATATATACCAATAGGACAATATATAAACTCAGACATAAGAAAGCTAGTATATTTACATATATTTACAACTGCATAGGTTAGGATTCTGATACGTAGCCCAATCAAAACAGCTTATGAAAGACCTATCCAAGGTAACACTAACTAATATAAATGGGCACTTAGCACAACTCCACACCAATACTCTGATAACTCTACTGGTCCTTGTATCACCACATTTCTTCACGGGACCATGGGATTAATAAAAGTGTATGGGTCTTCCAAGATACAGTGGTCGGTCAGGACACGCAGGTAACTACATGATGGTATCACCACTGGCCACCATCACTGGCCACCACAGAGGACCACGGGCCACCTTGGGAAGATCTCCAGCCACCACAGAAGACCAGGGGCCACCACGGGAAGATCACTGGCCACAGTCACAGTCCATCACTGGCCACCACAGAGGACCAGGGGCCATCACGGGAAGATCACTGGCCACAGTCACTGTCCATCACTGGCCACCACAGAGGACCAAGGGCCATCACGGGAAGATCACTGGCCACAGTCACTGTCCATCACTGGCCACCACAGAGGACCAGGGACCATCACAGGAAGATCACTGGCCACAGTCACTGTCCATCACTGGCCACCACAGAGGACCAGGGGCCATCACGGGAAGATCACTGGCCACAGTCACTGTCCATCACTGGTCACCACAGAGGACCAGGGGCCATCACAGGAAGATCACTGGCCACAGTCACAGTCACCAGTCCCGGACCCAAAACCAAGCGTCCACATCGCCAACCTAGCACTATAAACGCACTTGTTACACAGAATCCCCACACCTAATGCCTAAAACAAAAATAGGTACTAATGATTATGACTGTACAGTACTCCAGTTCAATTCAATGCTCTATCCAATGACAAAATATTCATTCCCACGACTGTACAGTACCATGAAACAAAACAATTAACTTAGTCACTCCTCTGTATACAGTAGTACAACAATACAATGGTAATGGTACTAACGCAAATTAACAAGTTTACCCTGAGGTACAGTATAAATGTTCTAAATCAATATTATCACTAAGAAATAGAATATATAATTACTGTACATCAAACCAATGATAAGACTAATTTACCTTACTGTACGGTATAAATGGACTAAATCAATATTTACTATCACTATGGAATAGATAGTATAATACTTAACCGAACAGCAAACCAACAATAAGCTTAAACAATAAACTTAAACTCACCACTGGGGTACTGAGGTGCTGCCTGCTGTGCTGCTGGGGGACAAATGCAACTTGGTGGAGAGGCAGGCCTGAAACTTTAACTACGGAACCGAGAAAAAAAACTTCATTCATTCATTCCGCCTATCTCGACTCCGGTACAGTCAACCAGGCACTATCACTAGCTCACCCTCTCTCGACCCGCTCACATTCCCGAAGCACCAGCTCACTCAGCCTCACACGTAATATAAGTTTACTGAGGTGAACGAAAAATATAACAAAATAGTAATTCTTTTCCCTGACATCCCCCTCACCAACTATGTTTCCCAAACATAGCAAGAAAGAGGAAAAAGAATTCTCCAGAAACCACCTATGGCCTGCTCAGGAGATCTGCAATGACATTGTCCTTACCTCATAGATATTCTATCCTGAAGTCGTAGGATTGGAGTATCAACGCCCACCTCATCAAGCGGCTATTGTCATTCTGCATGTTCCTGATGTACGTCAATGGCTGATGATCAGTTTGGAGAACAAACTTTGTACCAAACAAATACCTACGGAAGTGCTGAATCCCCCACACGACTGCAAGACCTTCACGTTCAATAGTAGAGTAGTTTTTCTCACGGTCCAGAAGCTTTCTACTAGCATAACTCACAGGTAAAAGGACACCATCAGTCTCCTGGAGCAGGACTGCACCTAAACCTACCATACTTAAATCCGTACGAAGAGAAAATGGTTTAGTCATGTCAGGCAACCGGAGAATGGGAGAAGCTGTGAGCGTCCCTCGCAAAGCCTGGAAGTTCCGCTGCAAACCCTCAGTCCATTTGATTTGGTTAGGGCACCCTTTCCTCAGCAAATCTGTCAAAGGTACAGCCAGTTCTGCAAGACCAGGGATGAATTGCCTGTAGAAGTTCATCGTCCCCATGAAAGACCTAAGTTGAGATTTAGTCTGTGGGAGAGTCAATTCCTGAATAGCTTGAACTCTGTCCTCCAAAGGTTTTAACTCATTAGTTCCCAAAGTATTACCAAGGAACTTTATCTCACTGTAACCCCGGAAACACTTCTTCGGACCTACCGTGAGAAAATGTTTGCGTAACCTGAGAAGGGCATCACTGAGATGTTTCAAGTGAGAGTTCCAATCCTTACTATATATCACTAAATTATCAAAATAGCAACTAGAGTTAGGGAGATATTTGGTTACCTTTTTCATCAATCTTACAAAGATAGCACAGTCTGTTTTCAATCCAAAAGGCATGCGTGTAAACTGCATCAAACCATGGTCAATAGCAAAAGCTGTATACACTTTAGATTCTGGGTCCATAGGGATTTGCCAATAACCCTTACACAAATACAGCTCTGAAATGAATTTAGCATCAACAAACTTATCCAGATTCTCCTCACGGGTTGGCATGGGTTCTGCATCAAATACTGTTGTGTCATTGAGAGCCCTGTAATCAATACACAATCTATAAGAGTCATCCTTCTTCACCAATACAACAGGGGAACAGTAAGGTGAATCTGAGGGTTCTATGACACCAACCTTAATCATATTGTCTACCTCTTCATTGAACACTGTCTTCAAATGGTAAGGCACAGGGTAAGGTTTCTTATAAACTGGGGTATGGGAACTTAGCCTAATACTATGTACTACAGTATCAGTTTTACCAGGCAAACTAGATAATACATCGGGGAATTCCTCAGTTAGCTTCCTCAGGTCCTCCTTCTGCGAATCTGAAAGTGCCGGGTTAACATTTAGTTCAGATGTCTGCATAGGATCAAATCACTGGATATCCCCATCGATGCATGGCTCCTCTGTCTGTACAACACCTACCGAGACAGCATTGCAGAAAAACCCAGGAGGGGCTGCGGTAGTCTGTGATACTACAACCTGGTGATAATGGTGATGGGCTGGTCTATCAGAGTGAGAACTGAGCAATCTCTGCCATACCCATAGCTTACTCTGACTGTTCCTTTTACTTATATATTTTCTAGATCTCAAGTGACGGCGTCTCTTCCGTGGATTGACCTCCCAATCTGCCAAGATTGGAAGCCAAAGCGTCACATTTTTCCTTTGCCCCTCAACTTTCTCTTCATAATTGGTGAGGGGCACAGGGCCCTGGGTGGGGCTTTGGTTTCCCGGGCGTTTCCGCACCCTCCTCAGCTCCCCGCCATGGAGTGACTTCCGTCGCCCAGGCTTTATTGTGGTCGGCAGGGAGGGTTTTGTGGGGGCGCTCGGTTATGGCCTTGGCCTTGCTCGGGGCCTTGGGGCTGTTCGGCCAGGCAGCTTGGGGAACAACAACAACAACAACAACAACAACAGCCTGGTCAGTTTCATCTTCACTCCTGCGATAATATTTGTTTAACATATTGATGTGATACAACTTTGGCTTTCCTCTAACATTGATTACATAGTCTACTTTATTCCTAACCTCAGTTACCTTATATGGACCCTTCCACTGCATCAGCAACTTATTATTATTAGTTGGTATTATTATTATTATTATTATTATTATATGAGATGCCGAAGTCTCCAACCAGGGTGCAGAAACACCATCAAGATGAATCCACACAAAACACCCGGAGGCACTGGAGAGAGACTATGGCAACTTAGGAAAAAATAAAAACATATACTGTATACTGTACTGTACATATACACATATTAAACACAGATAACATATTATGCAGTGGAGGATATCAAGTATAAATATAATACAATAAAATAGAATAAAATAAGTTTAAAAATTTGAATTAATGCTGCAAAAAAGCATTAACTCTAGACTTAAAAATGGACATATGAGCTGAATTGACTAGCTCATTTGGCAACTTATTCCACAAGTCAACAATGGCCGGCACAAAACACCGTGAAAACTGTGTAGTAGAAAAATGAACACGGCTCATGGCAAGATCATTAAGATTGCTTGTGAATCTAGTTGCACGAGCCCGGACATAGGGCCCAGGCAGAACCCCATGTAAGGGATGCTGAGGGTTGTTAAAAACTTTAAATAAAAGACTAAGGGCACTAACTTTACGTCGATGACACAGATCAAGAGACAAATGAGGTAGAATAAAACTGATGGAATTTAGCGACCTGTCAAGCAACTTGAGATGGCAGTCAGCTGCTGACAACCAGACAGGTGAGCAGTACTCGAAATGTGGCAAACTAAAAGCATAAAAAGACTTGATAACTGTGGCGTCACAAGCAAATGTTTTATAAACCTTGCGAAGCAGACCAATTTTTTGGGAAATGGAAGAGGAAAAAGAACGAATATGCTTTTCAAAAGTAAGTTTGGGATCAAGAGTAATTCCTAACAAATGCAGAGTATCCACATTCTCAATTTGCTTGCCAGAAACTTGTAGATAAGGATGGGGAGGATCCAAGGTATGAGATCGGCTGATGATAATGGAGTGTGTTTTACTAGCATTAAGTTTCATGCCCCAAAGCTCACACCATGATGTAATTTTGGCTAAATCCCTATTCAGAGCAGTAGCAATTACGTGTCGATCTATTGGCGATGGAATTGACGCATATTAAGTTGTATCATCAGCATAGGAGATTAGTTTATTTTCAAGCTCGTAACACAGGTCAGCAGTAAAAATAATAAAAAGCAAAGGCCCAAGGACACTGCCTTGTGGAACACCAGAAACAACAGTGACAGAAGGGGAATGACACCCATCAATGACCACAGACCGAGATCTTTTCGTCAAAAAATCTTCAAAGATCCTTAAAAAATTGCCACCAATACCGATGAGCTGTAACTTATACAGAAGTGCTTTATGGTTGACTAAATCAAAAGCAGAACTAAAGTCAATAGCCACGACACGAGACTCATGTCCCTGGTCCAATGAAGATTGCAAGTCATGGGTGAGTGTCAGAAGCGCATCACATGTACCCCGTCCCTTACGAAAACCAAACTGTGAGTTTGGTATCAAATTATGACTATTACAATAAGAGTAAAGGCGTCTGGACAAAAGCCTCTCATAGAGCTTGGATAGGATAGGTGTAATGGAGATAGGGCGATAGTCATTAGGAGATGATGAGGCAGTATTTCCCTTTGGAATAGGAGTGATAATAGCCTTATGCCAGCAAAGAGGAAAACTACCTTATTTCAAATGCAACACCACGGCCAATTTAGGTGCCAAGACCACTGCAACCTTTTTAAAAAAGAGAGGGAAAAACCCATCCGGGTCTGTGCCACCATAGGTATCAAGATCCAGCAAGTACCTTTTCAGTTCAGCTGATTTGAATGCCATTGAATTGAGGTTGGGTCTAGGGAAACATGTCAATGGCAAAGACAATTCCTGATTACTCTGCTTATTAATACAAATATTAGATAGAATATTGGCCTTCGATAATGGATCAAAAGAGATGGAGCCATCAGAATCACAAAGAGGAGGCATAGAGGAATCAATTCCAAATAAAGAGGATTTCAAAGCGGACCACCATTTATGAGGCTGTGTAGCTCCTGCCAGAACATCCTGAACAATAATAACACCTCATCACCTACGGATAACTTCCTGGGTTTCGCCTTCTTGTCGAAGTACTCCTTATAGCGCCCACTGCTGTCTTCGGCATGGGCGGCTGCTAACTCGGCTGACCTCTCCAACCTATTTCTGAGTTCTAGGACATGATTATAAGACAATCTCAAGTCATTATCTAGTTCCTCATTCGACTAGATCTCATGCAAAATAGTCAAAGGGCCCCGCACATTTCTACCATACAACAACTCGAAGGGGGAAAACTTGAGAGAATCATTTGGAATCTCCCTGTATGCAAATAACACTGCAGGAATGTAGCGATCCCACTCCTCAGGGTGATCAGCACAGGTCTTCTTAAGCATTGACTTCAGTGTACCGTTCAATCTTTCAACACATCCATTACTCTGACTATGATATGGACTAGAATGAATGGCCTTGATACTCAATAACTTATTTATCTCGGAAATCAAATCTGACCTGAACTGACTACCATTGTCTGACAGGATTTCTTTGGGGATACCTACCCTAGAGAACACTTCTACCAGGCTTTCAGCAACAGAAATGGTATCAATATTCTTCAAAGGTACGGCCTCAGGAAAACGTGTGGCACAGTCAATCAGGGTGAGCACAAACTTATGACCTCTCTTAGACCTAGGGGTGATGGGTCCAATAATGGCAATAGCTACTCTAGAGAAGGGTTCACAGACAATGGGCATCTTAGCTAAGGGTATGGGCTTTATTCTACCTCTATGAGTTACCTTCCGGCATACCTCGCAGGACAGGCAGAAGTTCTCTATGTCCTTCCCCACTCCCGGCCAGAAAAACCTCCGGTACACCTTTCCAACTGTCTTGCGATGGGAGAAATGTACGGCTAGTAACCCTTCATGAGCCACATCCAACACCTTAGACCTAAATTTCTTTGGTACAAGAAGCTGCTTGCTCCCGACCTCATCCTTGTTTTTGCTGTCCACACACACACTCTGTAAAGGAATTTGTTAATGATCTCGTACTTCACATTTCGTCCTCTGAATGCAGTCTCCTTATTCTCATTTACCATATTCCAATAGGGGGTCAATGTCTTACAGGTTTCTTGGGCTTTCCTAAATGAATCAGCATCAGCGAATGTCTCCATATCTGTAGTTAAAGGTTTTGGATTACTGTCTACATTCTCAGCCTGAGCCATAGATCTAGTAACCGCTGAAACAACAACAGGTTCCTTACTGTCCCCATCACGTGCCTTGGAAGTATATGCAGGAGCTTCAGCACCTGGGATAGTGCCAAGAAGTACATCCGTGAACCTCACTGGAGCAGCTAGAGCAAAGACGTTTCCACTAAAGAACTTACTCTTAATCTTTACCTGAACTCCTAGAAACTTATGAGCTATACCCACGGAATCATACACTGTATACAAAGGTCCACTTGGAATTTTACCAGAGACAAATCGGGGATGAACAATAACTGTATTGCACATAAAATCAAAGGAAACTTCAGCTCTCTTCCCTCCAATTTCTCCAAAAGAATCAATTAGTACATGAGGAGGTTTCAAATCAGCATTAAAGACAAAATTCACGCTGAATGACTTACTGGAAGATAATTCCTTTTGAGGGCAATTGTTTTTGTAATGGTCATCTCCACCGCAAATAAAACACTTACCACGAACCTCGTAACTAGACTTCTTTGACTCCGTCTTCTCCTCAGTCTTGGGTTGTTTAGCTACCTCAGATTTGGCGGAAGGTTGACCCTGTTTAGAACGAGACTTGTAGGAATAATGAGCGTTTCTATACAAATCAGCAGACTTAGCAAGCTCTGCATTACTTCCCACACTACGTTCATTCAGATAAACGTGAACTTAGGTAAACAACTGGCTATAAACTGGTCCCTAATCATGAAATTGAAAAGTTGATAGTAGTCCTTCTCAACGTCAGACAAGACCAGCCAACGACTCAGCACTTGCTCCAACTTAGCCAAAAAATGGACATAGGACTCGTCTGGCCCAGCTTCCATTCCTCTAAACTGCTTCCTATAGTTGTTAGCATCTATCTGAAAATCCTTTAAAAGAGCCTGCTTCAAATTCTGATAGTCTTCAGAAACCTCAATCGGTAACGCCACATAGACTTTCAAGGCCTTACCTTTCAGACGAGTACCTAAATGAAAAGGGTAGTCTTCAGCCTTCCAACCGTAGAACTTTGCCACTTTCTCAAATCTGTTAAGCTATGAATCAATGTCATCACCATCTGAGAAGGGGGGAATTTGAACTTTAATGTTGTTACCACTGAAAGTACTAGTGTTATTCGAGGACTTAAGATTTAACACAGCCAATTCGTGTTCTCTTGCTTTCTCTCTTTCCATCAATTCGTGCTCTCTTGCTTTCTCTCTTTCCATCAATTCGTGCTCTTGCTTTCTCTCTTTCCACCAATTCATGCTTTCTTGCTTTCTCTCTTTCCACACTCTCCCTCTTGGCCTTCTCACGTTCACGGGCATGAGCGCTCTCATCTCCTTCATTAACTAGAGAAACGAGAATAAACAATTCATCCCCTGACACTCCCAAGGATTTTGTATTCTTTATAATACTTGCTGTGTCACTCATGGTGAGAAAATAATATATTCTGCCCTCCACCAAGTAGACAAGCCGCCAGCAACACAGCAGACAGCAAACATCCAGGGAAAAATCTGAGGAAATACAAGAGTTCAGAGCAGTTGTACGTACTAGATAAAAAGGGGCAAGCCGAAAAGGAAACAAACACACTAGCGCTAAAATAGGTTCTAGTGGCGGCAATGAGCAGATAATATGTCCCTTTCAGAACCAGTAATAAACTCAGACATAAACAAAAGCTAGCTAATACATAACAAAGGGCAACAAGATGATGACTGCATAGGTTAGGATTCTGATAAGTAGCCCCATCAAACAGCTTATGAAAGACCTATAGGCCAAGTAAAAATAGACACTGCAACTATAAAAGTAAAATCTGTGTCAATGAACTCAATACTCTGATAAGAACTCTACTGGTCCTTGAACTACTAACAATTTTCTTCACGGACCATTAATAATAAGCTGGGCATTATGCACATCTTATTCGGACCTACCCAGGTCCGGTCACCACAGCACAACTCATGTCACTACCTGGGTAACTACATGACGGGGTATCACAACAGATCGGCCACATGCCACCACTCACTGGCCACACCACAGAGGACCACGTCCACCTTGGAAGATTCACCAGCCACCACAAAGACCAGCGGCCACCACGGAAGATCACTGGCCACAGTCACAGTCCATCACTGGCACACCACACGAGGACCAGGGGCCATCACAGGAAGATCACTGGCCACAGTCACTGTCCATCACTGGCACCCACAGATCAGGCCACAGGTCCACTGGCCACCACAAGAGGCTCACAGGGGCCACAGTCACTCTAAGGCGCCCTGTATCACTGGCCTACAAGGCCACAACACAGTCACACAGTAGTCCCGGATCCAAAACCAAACGTCCACATCGCCAACCTAGCACTATAAACGCACTTGTTACACAGAATCCCCACACCTAATGCCTAAAACAAAAATAGGTACTAATGATTATGACTGTACAGTACTCCAGTTCAATTCAATGCTCTATCCAATGACAAAATATTAATTCCACGACAGTACAGTACCATGAAACAAAACAATTCACTCAGTCACTCCTCTGTATAGTACAACAATACAATGGTAATGGTACTAACGCAAATTAACAAGTTTACCCTGAGGTACAGTATAAATGTTCTAAATCAATATTATTACTAAGAAATAGAATATATAATTACTGTACATCAAACCAATGACAAGACTAATTTACCTTACTGTACGGTATAAATGGACTAAATCAATATTTACTATCACTATGGAATAGATAGTATAATACTTAACCGAACAGCAAACCAACAATAAGCTTAAACAATAAACTTAAACTCACCACTGGGGTACTGAGGTGCTGCCTGCTGTGCTGCTGGGGGACAAATGCAACTTGGTGCCGGTGGAGAGGCAGGCCTGAAACTTTAACTACGGAACCGAAAAAGAAAAAAACTTCAATCGTTCATTCCGCCTATCTCGACTCGGTACAGTCAACCAGGCACTATCACTAGCTCACCCTCTCTCTATCCGCTCACATTCCCGAAGCACCAGCTCACTCAGCCTCACACGTAATATAAGTTTACTGAGGTGAACGAAAAATATAACAAAATAGTAATTCTTTTCCCTGACAATATATCAATATTTTGTTTCACGTATAGATGACTGTCAACATTGTTTCCATGGAAACGAGAGCTTGTTGGTAGTTTGGGAATATAATCACAGTAAAGGTCAAACTACCATTACACCAAAAATAAACGTCTACAAATACATTGTTCTCTACAATGATATTTTTCGTATATTAAATGTCAAAAAAAATTACCACAGTAAACCTTTGTATTTTAATTAGTATAACTATAATAATGGTTTCCAATGCAAGTCATGAGGATATATTGTCTCCAGGCATACCAACAGTTACATTCTGCACATTTTTCTAATCAAAACAACTTCACAGGAAGCACATCAAACACCTGTTATTTTTTACCATTGAAAGATAACGTGAGTGGGTAAAAACCATTATATTGTTAAGGACAGTAAAGATAAAGGGTATATAATGATATCGTGACACATGTTGGCATGGCTGAACAGCTGTAAGTGTGGCATTTTCAGAGGTGTTAGGTTGGTGAGGAATTGAACCATACCATTTTCAACTTTCTGTCATGAGGCAATACAGTCAAAATAGCATAAATGTCTACAGTGAGGTAATGGAAGTTTGATGATGCAGAGTATTTCAGTCCTTATCTAGCTGTTCAATATATCGTTGATACAATCAATCATGAAATACGGTAGCCAGCATCACTTTAATTTTAGACATACCAAATTTCCTGGATGGTATAGAATACATAGACATTTGCATTATTATATATACCTACGGTAGTTCATCAACTAATTTACTTTCGGAATATGATTATAGGCATAGGCCAAATAAAAAAAGTTAATAGCCAGTAAATGTTTGTAAACTATTTTGTAAAAAGTTAAATGATAGTAAAATACTGTATATCAAATAAGATTAATATGTAAATCGCCTATGATCAAATTGTACAAAATGCTAATAAACTATTTTTGTTTGTTTGTTTGTTTTGTATAACATTGTTGAGAACATTGTGTTTGACTTTTGGTGTAATGGTAGTTTGACCTTTACTGTGATTATATACCCAAATTACCAACAAGCTCGCGTTTCCATGGAAACCATGTTGACAGTCATCTACTGTATACATGAAACATAATATTGATATATAAAGATAAACTATACATATGGGTGTGCTAATATTTACGTTATTAACATTAGACTTAAGCTCATCAATATATATTATCAAACACGTGTTTAGAGCAGTGGGTTAAGCAACAGCAGGGGAGGCTAACCTTATACCCCCAATTCAGTCAAAATTTCAAAAAAGAAAATTCCCTTCTTCTAAAATGCTTCATTCAACATAGGAGAATAGCATAGGAGGGCAACAAAAAAACATATCGCATCCATAATCCCCCCGGTCGGGGGTTCAACCACACCCCCAAATCAACAAAATTGTTTACCCTCAGCCAAAATATTTTGTTGTTGGTGTTGTTTGTTTAAATGGCTTCTGTAAACAATAGAAATTATCATATGAGGGCATAAACACCCATATGAAATCCCTAGCCCCCATAGCCCCCAATATCATGGATTTATATGAAACACTTGTGAAAGTCTTCTGTTGATATAATGTTCCAAGATGTTTTACATGAGTATCCCATATAACTTTATTTTCTCTAACAGCTTAGTAATAGAAAACATCTCTGGAAGGAGTAACTTAGTTATTTTCCCCCAAATTGTCACTTCATAGGTATGAATTTAAAGGTTTTGCGATTACCAGAGATCATAATATTATATTGGCAACTCCAAGTGCAACTACATTTTGTATATTGCTCTGCTTCGTTCCCCTTCTACACACTATATATAGGACTGAATAGCAACGGTAATATGATTAGATAATGGCCTTATCTCCCATATTTTCCGAGATTCAAAAATGTTCATGTCGAAATTTGGGCTACAAAAAAATATCTATATATATTTTGTTCAGCACCTTCTATTATTCGATATGGGAAAACTAGATCATTTAGTTGTAGGGGATGCTTGTAGGATACGCCAGAACAAAATTGCGGGAAATTTGAACAATTCTGCGCTCGCGCGTGCGCGCACGCACATAGAGAGCTGATTTTTTTCAGCGAGTCTTAGTATTTCCATTGGTATTAAGATGGTATAATGCCAGAAACAAAATCTCTTATACAGGGTGAATTGGGGGTGTAAGGTTCGGCCTCCCCTTTTGAGCGGAGAATGGAACTGTAGCAATGATTGCAAAATTAAATAATACATATTCTAATATTTCTTAACCCACTGAACCCCAGCGACGACACGTTGTTGTCGGCAATGTATGTAACGCTAAAGCCCAGCGACGACAATGTGTCGTCCCTGTTAATTACTCCGGTCCTATGGCACTTAGAGGGCTCAGATTTGTATGGGAACTGTGTAAGTATCCCACACAACCATGCTGATGGTTGAAAACTCTCAAAGTCCAACGGTGTGCGTGTGAGCGCGCAAAAACCTGTTTTTGGGTGTTTTTGCCTTCAATTTTTCCCTCTTGTAAATCCGACTTTCGGGCGCACCGTAGGACCCCTTAATGACCTAGGGGATCGTTTTTTTGTGGGTTTTCCTTCATTCCTAACCCATTCCCAATTGTTTCTGGATTTTTTTTTTTTTTTTCAAAACCTGCTGGTCCCTGGTGGTACATTTATTCTAAACTAGCTGGGGCTCAGTGGGTTAAAGGTAAATTTCACTAAAAATAGCTGTTCAATAATTGCAATTAGTATCATGAGATAAAATGGTAACCATTAACCAGGTGAAATAATTCACTTAACATCCCCACCCTACACATTCCAACCTTACCTACATGATAATACCCCCCCCCCCCACCCCCCCCATCCGGCTCTTACTCCCTATAGTCCCTCCCTCTCCTTCCCAGCAAATCTAACTACGCCATCTATGGGACATAATATGCAACAGATTCAGGGTAGGGGAAGTGAGCGATCTTACTAATATCAGAGCGAAAGACACCCAGCACAATTACCATTAGGTGGCCCAGTCGGAAAGGTGACCGACTGTACCTTGAGTAAGCCTGTAATCTCAAAAGAATACGGTATTACATGATTATATGATAAATTATAAACAATACCGGTATACAATAATACGGTCGGCTATACTATGGTCAGATTTCAAAACCTACTGTATCTGTACTGGCCTCCTTATTGAAAGAAAACAAATACAAATATATTTGTTTATCATGAAAACATATATTTTGATAAATGTTTCTTTCTAAATCAACATCAGTTCTGTAGTCTCTGTTCGGTATGAGACAGTCTATACCCTTCCCCATTTATATAAATACAGCCATAGATCTCTATGGCTATGTAAGTCTTGTACAATGTAAGACACATGTTGCTACATTATGAACCGTTGAACAACAAAAAATATCCTTTGAAATGTACGTGTTTAGTAGAGAATTAATGGGAAGATTTGGTCAATCCAGAAGAACTTCGAATATTTTAGGAGTATTGTATTTAAGTGTGTAGAGTACACTACAGTTGTGAATCAGTATCGAACCCAAACGAGAAAATACAATGAGAGAGAACATGTATGTGAGAAATAAATTGACTACACCGGTATCTGGGGAATGTTGGCAACAACCTTCCGATAGGGTAACCTCACTAGAGTGAACAATTTCCTACCAGAACCCGGTGATTGTATATATTGTAGATATTAATTAATGTTAGGTAATTTAGTACTGTATAAGATTACCTTGATCAAGTTAATTTAGTTATAAAACCTTGTAGAAATAAGTTTAGAAGAACTGTAAAGAGGATCAGTTTAAATATTCCCGCGACCGCATACGCGATCCACCGTTTGCTTTAGGGTCGTTAATATCTTGATATTATGTTCACTAATCGTTGTGAAACGATGTTCACCTTTATAATTATATAATTTAAATGCTGATAATTATTTATATGATTTCGTGAAGAGGGAATGAACCCTTGGTAACGAATTAATATATAGTTTATTTAAGAGTCGGAAATTGAAGTTCCGATCAGACGCTAGTAAATATCTGAACGGTAGAGACGTGTCCCGTGATCTCCTCCACCACAATTCCCACGCCCGGCCCGGAGTCCTGACCTATAACCCTCATCTACCGAAGCCGGAATCCTCTGAACTAAACCAGGACCCTAGTTATAGCTAAGTCATTGATATATATGGCCATTTATACAATGTTTAGTTAGGGCATCCTGAGAGATAGGCTACCATAGTTCATACCATAAGGTAGGCGATCTCAGACTTTATTTTTATTTATGTTGATTAATTTAATATTTCGATTGGTGTGGTAAGAGATAACCTTTGGCCATATTATCCCCCACATTTTGGTGCCCCGAGTGAGGATTCCGATCGGTGTGTAGACTAGGGGTTGAGTTAGGGCCAGTTTTCAACAGTTAGGGTCCCTGCTAAGCTGCAGCGGCAGGCTAATGTTTAAGGTCGTTTTTGTGGGACATAGATTGATCCCCCGCCGTTATGAGGTCCCTAACTGTGAGGCGATGGCCTTGGGTGAGTGGCATTTCAATTAATAATAAGATAAAATCGCATGGCGTTTAAATCTTGTGGTAGAGGACTGGTAGGAGGGTCTGCAACGTTGCGTTCTCTGGCGTTTGTGAAACTCGGAGCTTGAGCTTCGTTACAGTCACTAAATTTCCCCCATATTTTTCTTATTTAGACCATTTTATGTCTCCGCCCTTAATGTCACCCGCGTCTGGCAGACTAGGTCGACCAGCTAAATGCTCGGGACGGAGCATATACCCAATTTAATAAATAATAAATGTGTTCCCCCCCCCCCCTTTTAGAAAAATGCTACTACCACAGGTACCCACTAACATCTGGGATAAAAAATCAATGATTAACTAAATATTTACAGCTTTAGCTTCATTCTTGTACCTAAATTCTCCCTATTATTTGATAATTTAGGCCATTTTTATATTTCTGTCCTTTAATGTCACCTGCGTCTGAAAGACCAAGTAGACTAGCTAAATGCTCGGGACGGAGCATATATGACATTTAATGCAATAATAAATATATTCCCTCCCCCTACTAGCGTGCGTTCCCACGTATTAGGTAAATTATATTGTGGACTTAATGTTTTCAACTAATTATTCATCTGAATTTGTAGCAAATAATGGTACGCATATAATGCTAAAGATTAACAGCTAAATTGAGTATGTGTTAGGCTATATCTAAATATAATTGAGTATGTGTTAGGCTATATCTAAATATAATTTTGATTGTTGAAAATTAGTCTTCAGTATAAACATTAATAATAGTCCAGAAAATAATTACCCATTTTCCAAAATGACTGATACACTCTTGAGAAAATCTATGGTGGGGAAATTAGGCTGGGTAACTAGAGCATTAAATAATTGCCAGGAGGACAGCTCCCTGTCCAAGGGAGCTGTTAAAATCTCAAATCCAAGATCTTAACCCGTACAGCCCCAGCGACGCGTCTGACGCGTCGGCGATGTATGTAACGCACAGCCCCAGAGACGCGCCTGACGCGTCACCCTAATTGCGCCGACCGTAACCTCAGGTGTAGCCACTCAAGAGGGCTCAGATTTGTATGGGAACTGTGTACGTATCCCACGCAACCGTGCCGATGGTTGAAAACTCTCAAAGTCCACGTGCGTGCGCGCGAGCGCTCAATAACCTGTTTTTTTGGGATAATTGCCTTCAATTTTTTACTCTTGTAAAACCCATTTTCGGGGGCTCTGTAGGACCATTTTTTAAGCTTTTTGAGCAGTTTTTCGTGGTTTTTCCTTCATTCCTAACCCATTCGCTATTGTTTCTGGAATAAAACAATTTTTTGAAAACCGGCCGGGTTCTGGTGCGCAAACATTACAAAACTAGCCGGGGCTCCACGGGTTAAAACCCGGTGGGCTAATTATGAAGAGTCTTGCAATAAATTGGAGGACTTTTGCATTAAACAAGAACAACAGGAAAGGTTTGAGGAATTACAGCAAGCCTATGCAAATGCCCGTGAAAATTATTTGGATCAACTAGCTGGGTTCGAATCCTTGGCGACAGAGACAGTTACCGAAACAGGAAGTAATGGTACCAGTAATGGTACAGCGGCTCCGGGACAACAAAGCTTTAAGTTGCCACCTATAACCTTACCTGAATTTGATGGGCAATCTGATTGGAATACCTTTTGGGACAAATTTAAAGGTTTAGTTCATGACAGGTTAGATATTTCTGCAGCAAATAAATGTTCATACTTGTTGGGTCAACTTAGGGGTTTGCATTGGACTTTATCAAGGAACTTCCCATAACAGATGCCAATTATACAGCAGCTCTAGACGTACTCAAGGAGAATTTTGAAGATACGGAGTTGACTCTACAGCGCCTAGTTTACAAATTGCTGGAGTTATCAGGACCAAAGCATACGTACCAGGATCTTCAGTCATTCCGGATCAGCTTGAATTGTGTTTTGAAATCACTTAGTACCCAGAAAGATCTTGATTCAGCTTCTTGGCTCTTGAACCATATTGTACAACAAAAGCTCTCTCAGAAAACCTGTGATGAATTGTACCACAGGTATAAGAAGAACTACTTCACGTATCAATAGATAGAAGAGGGTTTAAGAGAGCTATGCAAACACATGCAGGTTTCCAAGAAGGATAGCGGTATCAAGGAAGGAGACAACAAGGTTAAATACACAAAAGTGTCTACAACAGGGACTAAGGAAAAAGCAAACCCGTTCAAGAAGGAAGAGGTTGGTACCTATGTGACATCCGTCCAGCAGAATAATCAAACTAATACAGTATCTAAAACAAAAGGTGTTTGGGAGAGAAAAAATTCCAGTCTCAATTCTCCAGTGACCCAAGAAGTAACCAGAAATATTAACCCCACACCAGGGATAAACCAAGAAAACCGGAAGGTGTGTATGTTATGTTCAGAACAACAATCCACAGTGTATTGTAGGACTTATCCCAATCTTAAGGCTAGACTTCCACGACTCATCGAACTAGGTAAGTGTCTTGTTTGCCTTAGCAGCAGACATTCTACTGAGGAATGTGCCACTAAATTAAATTTATGTTTTCGGTGCAAGACTGGTGTACATCATACCGCGTTGTGTCCCAAGATCAATGAAGTACAACCAAAACCGACAAGTGTAAATATGACCCTGACCACTGGAAACCCAATACATATGCCGGCAGCTACTCCTACAGCCGAGATTCAACTGATCAGAGGAAAAGAGGTTATGCCAGTCAAAGCACTCTTTGATACTGGAGCGCAAAAGACCTTCATTGCCGGAAATGTTGTCAGAGCCATGAATTTGCCAACAGTAGGAAGAGTGAACATGGCAATAACTGGATTTTTGTCAAATAAGGAAACACAAACATTTGACGTGGTTAAACCCCTGATTAAATTGGGCAAATATAAATGTAAAGTGACTGCGGTGGTTAAGGAAGACATGAACACTTCTGTGGTAAATAAGGGTTTAAAGGAAGCATCTAACTTCTTAACAAAGAAGGGTGTTCAACTAGCAGACCGAACTATAGAATCTGACGTAGTAGGTCCAATTCAACTGATCATCGGCTCCGACTATTGTGGTGGCTTCTTGCGAAAAATGACTCGGAAACACGGTATCCAGTTAATTTCTTCATCAGGTGGATATATAATCATGGGATCTCTACCCACATGTGGCCCAAGTGAATCAGACAACCGGATGGATCCAGTCTTTGTGACTCCGGCACAATCTCTGGTGGTGGCTAGAATTGGTGCAGAATTAATACCATCACAACTAGGAGACATTCTAGAAGAGCAACAAGAACCTGTTCACAAGCTTTGGGAACTGGACACTGTGGGAATAGAAGCAGATCTTCCCACCCCTGAAGACATCTTAACATATAACCACTACCTAGACACAGTTGAGTATAAGGATGGCCAGTACTGGGTGGGACTTCCATGGATGATAAATGCCCCTGAATTACCAACTAACTACCAGAGTTCAAGATGTCAATTAAATAAAATGGTGGAGAGATTGCGTCAACATCCTGAACGACTGGACATTTATCATAAAATAATTCAAGAGCAGTTGGAAAATGACTTTATTGAGGAGGTCCCAGGTGAAATAAACCATAAAGAGGGTCATTACCTTCCTCATCATGCTGTAAGTAAGGACTCCAGTACTACCCCATCAGAGTGGTATTTAACTGCAGTTCTC
Source organism: Paralithodes platypus (assembly GCA_032716605.1). NCBI lineage: Eukaryota > Metazoa > Arthropoda > Malacostraca > Decapoda > Lithodidae > Paralithodes > Paralithodes platypus. The sequence continues at coordinate 15,440,710 of CM064512.1, forward strand.
GAGCAGCGAAGCATGAAGCAAGTCTAAACGATTGTCTCTATGTAGGACCAAATCTGACTGAAATACTGGGTGATGTACTATTAAAATTCAGGACGAAGAGATTTGGGTTTGTGGCAGATATCTCCAAAGCCTTTTGGAGAATAGGTTTAAAGGAGCAGGACCGCAAATTCACAAAGTTTCTTTGGCCTGAAGATCCTTTTCAGCCTGGTGGGCGGATAAAAGAATACCGCTTTCGGTCAGTGTTGTTTGGTTCCTGCTCTAGTCCTTTCTTGTTGTGCAGCACTTTGAGATATAATTTCCAGAAGACAGAGAAACCGGAAATGGGTCAACTGTTTTACATGGATAATCTTCAGGGCGTTGCCGACAGTGGAGAAGAGGTGTTTGAAATCTACAATTTGGCAAGGCAAGAATGTAATAAAGCCAATATGCCACTACAAAGTTGGAATTCAAACTCTCATATTCTTTTGGACCAGATAAGAAGAGACTATCCTGACTATCAAATACCAGAATATCAACCAGTACTCGGATTACTGTGGAAAACAACTACTGATGAGATGTCTCTAAAGCCCCTCAAGTTTCCCGATGTAAAACTCACAAAACGAACACTCTTAAGTCAGGTCTCTATGATGTTCGACCCATTGGGCATATTTAGTCCCATATCAATTAAAGGGAAGATTTTAGTTCAGGAGGCCTGGAGAGAAGCACTGAGTTGGGATACTCCATTACCTGAAAAATATACAGAAGAGTGGAACAAATTGCAGGTGGAATATGAGAAGGTATCCTCAGTCAAGTTTCCTAGAAGATGTGATCCTACCTCTGATAATGAGTGTGCTCAATTGCACATATTTTGTGATGCCTCATCTAAGGCGTATGGTGCAGTAGCTTATTGTGTCACTGAAGTCCGATCTACTATGATTATGTCCAAATCCCGAGTAGCGCCATTAAAACAACGTACCCTTCCACAGTTGGAGCTGACCGCTGTTGAATTGGGAACTAGGTTAGCTACTTATTTGAATGGTATGTTTCCCTTTTTAGGTGAGACATATATATGGACAGATAGTGAGATATGTTTGCACTGGATAGCTAAGGATGATAGTCACATAGTTTATGTGCGTAACAGAGTACACAAAATAAAGGAACTGCAAATGAACTATACATTCATGCATGTTAAGTCCAAGGATAATCCGGCTGACTTGGTGAGCCGAGGTGTTGGTGTCAAGAAACTGATTAACGAAACTCTGTGGTTTCAGGGTCCGGTTTGGCTACGTCAGAGTGATTGGCCAGAACAAAAATCATACCAGAAGGTTAATGATGATAAAGTTCATATGGACCCAATAATTATCCCAGAGCCTTCAGTGATTGACATCACCAAGTTCTCCAATTTGGACAAACTATTAACTGTAACTAAATTTGTGTTTAAGTTCCTGAGCAAGAAGGTAAAGATGGATGAATTAGACCCACTTACCTACTGGATCAGAAGGATATAAGCTGAAAAGTATGATGAGGAATTAACACAGCTACGTAAACCCAATCCCAAGCCAACCAAGAGAATGAAGGACCTTGGGCTGTATCTAGACAATCAAGAATTAATATGTTGTCGAGGTCGTATTGGTAAAGCTGATCTACCCCTCAAAACTCGACATCCGATCCTATTGCCCAAGGATTGCGACCTCACCAAATTGATGGTTTTAAAAGCGCATGAAACCACTAAACACGGTGGGGTAGCAGACACTCTAGCCTATATGCGACAAACATATTGGATACCCCAGGGACGACAAGCTGTTAAACGCTGTATCAAGAATTGCATTATTTGCAAGAGGTATACAGCTATCGCTATTCCTTACCCTGGACCACCAGCTCTTCCGCCAGACCGCATTCACCAAAGGACACCGTTTGAGGTAACAGGTATAGATTATACTGGTGCCATCACTCTCACAGGAGATGATGGTCCACCCAAGAAGGTTTACATATGTCTATTCACCTGTACCAGCACTCGGGCTATCCATTTGGAAATAGCGGAGGACATGAGCTCGTAAACCTTTATTAATTTATTTAGAAGATTTGCCGCTCGGCGAAGTTGTCCCAGACGTTTGATTAGCGACAATGGGACAAATTTTGTGGGCGCATCACCGTTGGTTTCTGAACTATTAACCCATAATTAGCGGCGAGCAACATAAGTCGAGTTAAATAAAGCTGGACTATGTGGCGGCGCTCGACATAACTCGAGTGGCAATTTCCGCACGTAATGTGGCTGAGAGAGAGAGACAAGTGGTGGCAGGAGACTAGCGAGCGTATGACTGCTCCAGACCACCGCGGCGAACCTACTGACACAAATCTCAGCTCCCTCCTCCCTCTCTCACTCGCTACATACTCAATTATGTACTGAAAGTACCGAATTACCTGCTTTTTGCACTCGCGTTGCACGGTTATTGCAAGAAAACTATCCATCATACAAGGATCGTTATGGTGTCATTCGAAAGCTCTGTTTATGCCCTTTCAGGGATAGGTACTTGTTTTACGTTCTGGGTCTTATTTAGGCATGAAAATGATCACGTAAACAGCCCTATTTTGGCTAAAAACACCCCGCTGTGCGGTACACATAAATAAACCGCATAGGCCGCTCGTAAGGTGTTAAAGAGCAACGCAGTACAGCAAATGCTAGATTCTAGAAATTGTTATTGGTCATTCACAACTCCCAGAGCCCCTTGGCAAAATGGATTTACAGAGAGAATGATAGGTATTGTAAAATCGTGCCTGAAAAGGGTTCTTCACAAGTCCAAGGTCACCTTGGATGAGTTAAGAACTGTTGTCACCGAAATAGAAACCAGAGTAAATAATCGACCACTAACGTATCAAGATGACTCCAATCTGGAAATTGAGACCTTAACACCGGCTCATTTATTATATGGTAGACAATTGGACCCAGTCCCCCGTTTGGACGTGACCGAGCAATTAGTGGATCCCTCCGTTAATGAAGCAGATGCACACTTGCGACGAAGCTACCATAAACTCTGCAAAATACTGGACGCCTGGAACAAACATTGGGCATCTGAGTATATCTTGAGCTTACGGGAGAGGTATTATGGTGCGAATTCTGCTAGTAACCGTCACAAACCGATAGTGGGAGACATAGTCTTGTTGAAAATGGACCAACCTAACTCTAAATGGCCCTTAGCAAGGATCCAAGAAGTCTATCCTGATTCCGAAGGAGTTATCAGAACCGTTAAGGTTGTATCTCGAGGACAAACCACTCTCCGAACTGTAGATCGTCTCATACCTATGGAACTCGCCATCCCACCGGAAGAAGAACAGCAACCCATAGTAATAGGGAGCCCAAGACCACCACGAGCAGCTGCTGCGGGGTCTAGAAGAAATTGGCGTGATTTGTTAGCCGCAGGTGATATAACATGATGCGACACATCATACTTCGCCGGGCCCCAATCTGTGAGAAATAAATTGACTACACCGGTATCTGGGGAATGTTGGCAACAACCTTCCGATAGGGTAACCTCACTAGAGTGAACAATTTCCTACCAGAACCCGGTGATTGTATATATTGTAGATATTAATTAATGTTAGGTAATTTAGTACTGTATAAGATTACCTTGATCAAGTTAATTTAGTTATAAAACCTTGTAGAAATAAGTTTAGAAGAACTGTAAAGAGGATCAGTTTAAATATTCCCGCGACCGCATACGCGATCCACCGTTTGCTTTAGGGTCGTTAATATCTTGATATTATGTTCACTAAATCGTTGTGAAACGATGTTCACTTTTATAATTATATAATTTAAATGCTGATAATTATTTATATGATTTCGTGAAGAGGGAATGAACCCTTGGTAACGAATTAATATATAGTTTATTTAAGAGTCGGAAATTGAAGTTCCGATCAGACGCTAGTAAAAATCTGAACGGTAGAGACGTGTCCCGCGATCTCCTCCACCACAATTCCCACGCCCGGCCCGGAGTCCTGACCTATAACCCTCATCTACCGAAGCCGGAATCCTCTGAACTAAACCAGGACCCTAGTTATAGCTAAGTCATTGATATATATGGCCATTTATACAATGTTTAGTTAGGGCATCCTGAGAGATAGGCTACCATAGTTCATACCATAAGGTAGGCGATCTCAGACTTTATTTTTATTTATGTTGATTAATTTAATATTTCGATTGGTGTGGTAAGAGATAACCTTTGGCCATATTATCCCCCACAATGTATGAATAAAACTCGTCCATCATTTATATGGGAGGCTATTATATAATTATGTTCTATATATTTTCCTGTAATTGCAACATTTATATAAGTAAAGATAATCATCGGTGAAATACAGTATATGTTTCATAAGTATAATAGCCTATAATAATAGGGCATACCGTATCTTTGGATCTTAAATAATGGTTTTCTTTCAGAAAGTATAAATAAAGTCATAATACCAATTCAAGTAGTGAGTGTGTGAATCCTGTATCCTATGACGTCATGGTAAACACTGCCTGGGACGCTACAATTAGTATCCTGGATGAAAACATAACTGTCTATCTAATTTCGACGACGGATACCTGATTACAGACACGAAAGCCTTTGCAAATATACCATCTTTGTATTTGTGGAGATTAATATGTGTATATTTATCGTAATATAACATGTCGACAAATGGGAGTGTGGACTTCTCTATTACACGAGTGGTATTTATGTTTTGGCTACAAGTTTTCCTTGGTACCGAGTGACGCTAGTAATGAAGCTTCCCTTAATTAACTAGGGTAAAATTGAACATTTGGCCTGATAACTCTTCCTTTTTTTTTTTTTTTTTTTTTTTTTTTTTATATTCCAACTACTCCCTCTCGGGCATAGGCTGAGAGCCTGTATATTCCACCGCTCAACACGGTGAAGCCCGTGAGGTCTTGTTCCAGTCTGGGGAGTGAGACATGTGAAGCAACCATCATGGCTCGAAGCAGCTCCATCTCTGAAGCGGCCGGTTGCTTCGCTCAAGTGCTTCACCGTCTCACCCTCCAGACTCAGACCCTCACTCTCAGAACGCCACCTATTGAGCAGTGAACTCACTAGGCATTGTCCCCCTGTAACATATTTTGAATATGGGAATATTCATACAGTGTTATTTAATCAGGGAACAATGAGGGTATTTTTTTGGCATTTCGGTGGGCTTTGTGGTAATGCACTGATACTAGGTACAGCACAAATTCAATCCCAATAATATCTTCCCATTGACATATCGGGATTTGAACCCGGGTCCATTGGATTACCAATCCAGTGGCATGACCACTCCACCACACCTCCCCTACTGGTGATTTATTCTATACCGAGTGATTATTTGTTATGGACAGTAGGATACAATCAATTTTAGACGTCATATAGAGCAGAAAAAAGAACGTTGAGGAGCAGTGATGTTGATGTTTATGGGTGCCAGTGACTTCGGCCCATGGTGACTTCGGCCCAGTGATCTCGGACCACTATCCTCGGTGACCTCGGCCCATTTTGGTGACTTCGGCCCAATATATTTTTGGGCCGAAGTCACCGATCTTAAACTACCGCTTTCTTGCGAGATTCGGCAATAGGCATACAAATGGGAACTTATTATAGTTGTATTATTCCTCCTCCACTCCAATTCCTATAAAGGACGTCGGGATATAATGATATTAATAAAGTACGGTGTACCTTATAATGTAATTATTAAAACTTAAATGCTGCTTTTAACCCGTACAGCCCCAGCGACGCGCCTGACGCGTCGGCGATGTATGTAACGCACAGCCCCAGAGACGCGCCTGGCGCGTCGCCCTAATTGCGCCGACCGTGACCTCAGGTGTAGCCACTCAAGAGGGCTCAGATTTGTATGGGAACTGTGTACGTATCCCACGCACCCGTGCCGATGGTTGAAAACTCTCAAAGTCCACGTGCGTGCGCGCGAGCGCGCAATAACCTGGTTTTTTGGGATAATTGCCTTCAATTTTTTACTCTTATAAAATCCGTTTTCGGGGGCTCTGTAGGACCATTTTTTAAGCTTTTTGAGCGGTTTTTCGTGGTTTTTCCTTCATTCCTAACCCATTCGCTATTGTTTCTGGAATAAAACCATTTTTTGAAAACCGGCCGGGTTCTGGTGCGCAAACATTACAAAACTAGCCGGGGCTCCACGGGTTAAATTCACCATTGTACGATCTCATTCAGTATTGCTTCCCTGTGTCATATCATATTTTTCCTTTGTTTGATTTATCCTGTTGTTTTATTGTAATGAGTCCTTTTTCATAATTCTAAGTAGGCCTGTAACTGTTCCCTTTATGTTTAATGGCATGGATAGTCATTAAGCATGGATGGCATGGATAGTCATAAGCAGACTCCCATAAAGCAACTTGCCCTAATTCCTATTTAGTTAGTTAAAGAAATACAACGAGAGAATGAGTAATATAATTTAAAAGCAGCATTAAAGTTGTAATAATTACATCATAAGGCACACCATACTTTATGAATATCAATAAATCCCGAAATCCTTTACAGGAATTGGTGTGTAGGAGGAATAATACAGCTATAATAAGTTCCCATTTGTTTGCCCATTGCCGAATCTCTCAAGAAAGCGGTAGTTAACCCTTAATTAGCGGCTCACCACATAAGTCGAGTTAAATAAAGCTGGACTATGTGGCGGCGCTCGACATAACTCGAGTGGCAATTTCAGCACGTAATGTTGCTGAGAGAGAGAGACAAGTGGTGGCAGGAGAGTAGCGAGCGTATGACTGCTCCAGACCACCGCGGCGAACATACTGACACGAATCCCAGCTCCCTCCTCCCTCTCTCACTCGCTATATAAGGAATTGTATCGGGAAAGTGGCTAATTACATGCTTTTTGCACTCGCGTTGCACGGTTATTGCAAGAAAACTAGCCATCATAAAAGGATCGTTATGGTGTCATTCGAAAGCTCTGTTTATGCCCTTTCAGGGATAGGTACTTGTTTTACGTTCTGGGTCTTATTTAGGCATGAAAATGATCACGTAAACAGCCCTATTTTGGCTAAAAACACCCCGCTGGGCGGTACATATAAATAAACCGCATAGGCCGCTCGTAAGGTGTTAAAGATCGGTGACTTCGGCCCAAAAATATATTGGACCGAAGTCACCAAAATGGGCCGAAGTCACCGAGGATAGTGGTCCGAAATCACTGGGCCGAAGACACTGGCACCTTATAAAACGCCAGGGACATTGAAGTGGGCTACAGTTATCAGAGAATGTTGTTCTTTCTTTCCTAGCAATTGTATTGTCACAGACAGTCCAGTGGTGGTCTTTATTTTTGTCTGTGACAACGGGAAGTTCTTTATATCATTAATAGAATATAACATACATTGTATATTGTTAAGGAGAGAGAGCGGTGTAGGCAGTTTGGTGGTAATGTGTGCGTGCGTAATCTGCGTATGCATGTGTTGTCTCCCTCGCTCGGAGGCTCGCGGCTTTCTCACGCCCCTTGATTGGCTGGCGTGTCTGGCTGTGTCACGTGACACCTGCTGCCTTGTGACGTCTCGGCCTGTGATTGGCTAACCACCACGTCTTTGTGGGCTCCTGTGTTCGTGGGGGTCCCCAGGAGCTGCCTTCCTCAGAGCAGGCCAGGTGCGCAGACGACTAACATCCTTTTTACAACTGTCCACCATATCCCCACCATTCTGATACTGTCTCTCTCACTCAACTTCCTTTCTTTCATTCCTCTAATCTTTTAACATCACAGCACTCCCTTTGGGTTCTGTACACGATTTCATATCGGCCCATCGTATTGTGTGCGTCGCTCTCATATATATTAACATGTATTAGAATAGGCTATAAGGGTTCTTAGTCTATGGAGGTTTGATGACTCTGTGTGCGTCTCCCTCAGTGTTCTTAGACTATGGAGGTTTGATGACTCTGTGTGTGTCTCCCTCAGTGTCCTTAGTCTATGGAGGTTTGATGACTCTTTGTGTGTCTCCCTCATTATCAGTAGTGCTCTGCTCGGTTATTTAATGCTAGACTGAGATGAGGTTTCTGTTGTCGTTGTCCCCGATGTGTGTACGGTTTGTTTATACCTACACGACTTCGACAGTTTCTGTGGTAGCCTAGGTCGTCCTATTGGTTGTGTCTTTTGTGAGTGCAGCATCGTGTAGTAAGACGGCATTAGCCTACTACATTATAACACAGTGCTGCCTCTTTGCTTGACTTTAGAGGGATCGCCAGGGTAGAGCCAGATACTTGAGATCTGGATCCACCAAGAGAGCATCCCCGTCATTAACGTAACTTTAATCATACCGCTTTAAAGACAACGCTAGGCTATGAGCCTGTCTTGCTCAGCCACAGTTTCCTAACCTTGATATCCCAGCTAGACTTTATTCGCCTAGCAGACACTAGTTAGGACCTAAGCTCTTTTGATATGTATGCATTATTATTCACAGCATTTATTAATCTAGGTTGTTGCTGAGCCGCACAAACATAGTAGGCTGTTTCGTTAATGAGGAAGTACTTCTTTTAGTGTCGAGCATTACTACCGTTGCGCATTTATAGTATTCTCGGGTCAGTTAACATTATATGTCCTATCTTTTTGTGTATTCGCTTTACATGTGTGGTGTCCTGCCTCCTGCCTTTATATAGTTTAAGATACGAGCATCTTATGAGCATCAGACTTTCTTAAGAAGTTTCCAGGTCTGTGCAGTAGGACTGTACTTCACTTGCTTTCAGATAGGAGTGAAGGGTTTATTGTTGTTTAGAGTAACTGTATTGAAGCATCTTTTTATTGTATTAAATCTTGCAGTGATTTAATTGATCTTTCCCATAGATTCTTGTTTATGCATTTTAACGTAACTTGCATCCTGTGTGTTATCAGGCTATACCAGTGTGGGTTAGCCTGAAGTAGAGTACATTTATGCCCAGTTAAGGATACCCCGTTATCGCAGATTAACTCTGGAAGGTATAGGTGTTTTGTTTGCCGGCATATAAGTTCGAGGGTTTGGATCTAGCGTACCGTTGTTGCATAGTGCCCTATTACTAGTTCAAGCATTAAGTGCCCTTGTTTTATTCGTAGCCCCGGTCGTAACAGTACTGTGTCTTGTGTTGGTATCTATGTCGCAAATTAGAATAAGGAACAAAAGGGACGCAAGCACTGTTCCTTGGGGCACTGAGCTTTTTACATCCGAAGGCTCAGATGTGACTTGGTTTACTGCTACTGATTGTTTCCGGTTTATGAGGAAATTGTATATCCACCGTCCGATTTTCCCCGTTATACCTTTTGCGTTTAGTTTGTGGGCTATTATACCATGGTCACATTTATCAAATGCCTTAGGAAAATCGATGTAGATGACATCAACGTTTTTCTTTCTTCTAGCGCTTTAACCTCTTATTGGCGGGGCCCGACTTAAGGCGGTCTAGAGAATAAAGGACAATGTGGCGGGGACCGCCTTAAGTTGGTAGCAATTTTGAGCACATAATTGGCTCTGAGAGAGAGTCTGAGCGGTGGGAGGAGCGTAGGTTGACTCTGACCGTTCGGCAAGGCTCCCACGCCAGCACTGGGCCCACCTCCACACACATCCACACTCACTACCTCCCTAGACAGGGAAATATGTCAGGAAATTACCGTATTTTAGGGATTTTTCCTTCGTGTTGCACGATCGTTGCAAGACAACCCGTGATCGTAGAAGGATGGTTCTGGTGTCATTGGAAAGCTCAATTATCGCCCTTTCATGGATTTTCATTTCACGCTCTGGCTCTTGTTTATGCATGAAAAAGAGCACGGAAATAAGCTTGTTTAGGGTAAAACCACCCGCTTGGCAGGTAGTAGAAGTTACCGACCTAGCCGCTTGTGGAGTGTTAAGAATTTTGTTATAATGTTCCAAAAGTTGTGAGAGACATGATCTTCCCGTTCTGAACCCATGTTGACCGGTGTTGTGTAGTTCATTTGCCTCCATGAAAGCTGAGATTTTGCTTCGCAGGACTCGCTCGAAAACTTTAATGATGTGGGAGGTTAGAGCTACCAGGCGGTAGTTTTTTGGTAGTGCTTTACTCCCTCCTTGATGCAGTGGGGCAATTATTTTGTTTATTAAGCTAGGCCTATCTGGTATTTCACCAGTGTCTAGACTCCTTCTCCACATTATAGCCATTGGTTTTGAGAGGTTTTCCTTACATTTCTTCATTAGGATCGAATTCCATGAGTCCGGGCCTGGTGCCGAGTGGGATGGCATGTTGGAAATGGCCTCTTCTATGTCTTTTGGACCGAAATCAATATCCAGCATCTGGGGGGCTTCCGTGGGGGAGGTTTCCATGAAAAATATATTTTGGTCTCTGATGGCTTTTGTTTCATCATGCTCACTGAAGGCCATTTCATACTGCCGACGTAAGAGTTCGTTCATTTCCTTTTTGTCGCCTGTGAATGACCCATCCCCTTTGCTTAGTGGGCCGATGTTTGATGCTGATTTAGCTTTTAGTTTGGCATATGAAAAGAAGTACTTGGAATTTTCCTTTATACCTGCAATAGCTTTCCTCTCCTCTTCCATATGTTGTAGTTCATAAGATATTCTTGGCCTATGTTCAATTTCCACAATTTCTCTATCTATTTTGGCCTTTTGCCTATCCTGTAGATTTGGATGTGTGCGTCGTTGTGTGAGTAATTTTCTTCTTCTGTACAGCTTCCTTCTATCCCGTTCTTGTTTGCTTCTTCGTCTTGTTTGTCTTTCAGGTATGTGGTGGCTACAGATTTGGGTCATGGTTTCTGTTATTAGGACAAGCCATTCTGCAGGTGTCAGGTTATTCATTAAATCTTCCCAGTCTATTTCCTCCATTTCTTGATTTACCTCTTCCCACCTAATATTTTTGTTATTGAAGTTAAATTTACTGAAAGGGCCGGTTCTTGGTCACGATTCTGAGGTTGTCTGAACACTTGCTAAGGTTGTTTTGATCTCAATTAATTTATGATCTGAGTATGTTGTGTCCGATATGTTTATGCTGTGTACTAGAGAGTCATTGTTAGTGAAGACAAGGTCTAAGATATTGTTTTCCCGTGTGGGTTCGGCAATATGCTGGTTAAGACTAAAATAGTCGCAAAGTGTAAAAAGCTCTCTCGGATTTGCTTCCATGGTGTTATTTGCCACTACTTGGCTTTCTACTTGTCTCCATTTAATGTTTGGTAGGTTACAGTCTCCTAGCCACATAATATTTGGTGTTGGGTTCCCCAGTGCTTCCACTTCTGCTTTTATTTTGTTGAGCTGGGTTTTGAATTCTTCTAGGGATGAGTCTGTAGGCCTGTATGTTACAATAACTGTTAAATTTATGGATTCTATTTTAACTCCCAGTATTTCCACCACTTCATTACTGTTATTTAGGAATTCAGTACTTATCAGTGAGTCGTGGATGTACAAGGCTACACCTCCACGTGTTCTATGCGTTCTGTCCGCCCTGTGTAGGTTATAACCAGGAATCCATACTTTACTATCCTCTTGATCTTTAATGTGAGTTTCTGTGAGAGCCGCAAATATAGCGTTTCCTTCTTCTAGCAGGCCCCTAGTAAATGGTACTTTGTTTGTGGTTCTATTTTTTAGGCCTTGGATATTTGCAAACAAGAGTGGGAGAGAGATTTTTTGGAGAACTATGTGTTTCTAATAGTCTTCGGGAGGTACGGTACTCGCCACTCTTGGGTGGCCAGGAGGTGCTCTAGGTGTTGTATGTGCTCTTCCATCTCCGTCAATCTCCTCATCTTCATCTGCCAGTTCTCTCCTTGCCTTCTTCCTCTGTCTCGTCCTCGCGAAGCTGGAGAGTGTTTTGGGTTGCCAGTACCATTTGTGATGTTTCTTGCATACCTCCATGTACCTCTAATATGAAAATCGTGGCAGTTAGTATTATAGCAGGTCTTTTCTTTCAGTGACGACTTGCAGATGGTTGGGTGGTGGTATCTGCATTTTTCACCAAATCTGCATTTTCCGTCACTTATTAGTCTGTTGCAAATTTGTGGGTGGGATCTGCATTTCCTCTAATATCACCGTTTTGCCCAAAATAGCACCGTCTTTTCAGGTAATATCTGCATATAGGTGAAGGTGACTGAGAGCTGTTATGTGGTGAGCTATGCTGCGGGGCTAGTTGGGTCTGGGAGGAGGAGGCCTGGTAGTTGGGGGAAATAGTTGTGTGGTTTAGGGATGGTGTGGTGTTATGAGATGGTGTAGAGGGGGCTGGGTGTCATGATCTGCCGGGCGTAAGTAGGCAGATGGCAGAGGTGTGGGGGCGGTGTGAGCGGGTCATGTGGGGAGGCGGGAGGCGGCGGCGGTGTGGTATTTGGTGACGTCGCGGTGTTGCGAGGTGGTGGGGAGGGGGCTGATGTGAGTTTTTGTGAGGGAGGAGTTGTGAGTGTTTGTTCAGAGGAAGGTGTTGTTGGTTGTTTTGGGTGAGACGAAATAGGAGTACTTGAATTCGATACGGTTGTGGTCAGGGATGTATGAGGGGAAATTCTTGGTGTGCTTCCCCAATTTTGTTGGAATAACACCGCATCTTGGCTATATTTAGGTCTATCTTGTACCTCTGTTTTTTCCACTGTCTGGATGATTTGCATTGTGAACTCGGCACAGTTGTTGCAAAAATGGAGGTTCTTCCCCTTATTATTATAAGCAATGTTTATCGGTGGTGAAAGTCCTACGCAGCACCAATGAAACTTGTCTTTGCATATTTGGCATTTTGTGCCAGGTTTGTCTCTCACTGTGTCCCTACAGATATTGCAAACGTCGTTGGTATTCATATCTAACATTATAAGAACATTTCACTGGACTTTCTTGTATGTAACGACGCAGGGGAGGGAAAGGGGCTAGAGAGAGAGAGAGGGGCGGGGGGGGGGCACTGTCACTGCCCTAATCACTTCCTGTCTCTCTTATCCCCGGCCCGAACTTACACTATTGTTGGTTGCATGATAGTTTCTTCCTCAATAACTCACTACTAATATCCCGCGATATGCGATTTGTTAAATAGTTAACTTATTATGATTCTCTGTTTTATTTTTTGATCTTTGTTTTTACCTGTTCGAGTTTAAGTTCCCATTTCGGTAAAATCGTATACCGGTACCACGGTTCAGAATGTGTCTACGTCAAGGTAAGAGGGGGGCCTATGACACTCGTCAAGTGCTAAGCGATTTATGTGTTATGGTACGGTGGTGGTACTGGTAGGACGCTCATTTACACTGGCCCTAAACTTGCTTTTCAAATTGTAAGTTCTGTATAAATGCTGGTAGTTTTTTCATGGGATACAGTTTACATACATGAATCGTAATCTAGCCACTTTTCACTAATATGCGATTTTAACTTTGCACACTGGACTAAAATCCCATCGTTCCCTTGGCACTCCCTTGTTTTTGCCTGGCATTGGGGAATAACGGTTTTTGTTTTTCAAACGCTGTTGCTATATCTCCCAAGATCTGTATGCCATCAATTCAATTTGACACTACACAGAACCGCGACACAAAGTTTGGTTATGGGATGATTTTGGTTCAGTTATATCATCAATATCCCGAGTTATGATACAAAAACTTGGACCGCGGCACCGGCGACCTCTCCCCTCTCACTCTCCTGTACTAGTTGTGTATGAAGTTATATTTATATTGTATTGTGTTGTTTCTGTTCGGGCTTTGTCTCGAGTCAGCCACCCCCAGCTAGGGGGTATGTGCCTGAGTATATACAGTACATACATCCATCCATACATGGTTTAGAACAAACACTATCAAACACTGGTTTAGTAGCAGAGTTGTAGATGTGTGGAAAAAAGTTGCCGGGTGTTCTATATGGTAGTAGAATCAGGAATGTTGGAATACTTCAAGGTTTAGTTTGGCATTGACAAAATGGGCTGGGTTTGAGTGGTGTTGGAGTTCTGCATATTCACGTTTTATTATGTTCTTTGAGGATAAATTATTATGTAAGCAATGTATTTAGTTTAGCATATATTTGTCACACATGCTGTAATTTAATTAGAATACCGTATGGTATAGTAGGCTTAGGTTACCCTGTGTACGGTATAGTACCGTTACACATTATATCTTTGTTTTGTGTTTCGAGTTGTAAAACTCGCGCAATCACACACACACACACATGCATGCATCAATCACGCGATATTATTTAGCTTACGATGATACTTTGGGAAAATACTAACCTGTGAGAGTCAGAGTTAATTGAAATGTCGGATGATTTTTTCGTTGTTTCTATATATGAATAAAATTGTCTAATTGTATCCACAATATAATTGAAATAACGCCCTTATACTGAACTAACCCATGCCTTTGGATTCATAAACATTATTTGTAAGTTGAATAAAATCGTCTAGTGTAAGCTATAGCTAGAAGGGTTCAAGGCAGCAGTCATTATGGTAGAATACCTAGGACCCCAAACATACTCCTTATTTAGCTAAAGTATACAGATTTGCTGAGGAAGAAATAATAAGGTAGCCTAAATGTTATCTATGAGAAGGCCTTCTCGAAGAAACGTTGAATACATTTGAATATTTTTGGGATCCCTTACTTGGTGTCTCTGTTCGTAATTGAAAATGAAATAATTATACAGAAGTGAGCTACAAAGATATTCAGCATATGGTGATGCTTTTCTTGCATTTTTCTGTCCGCTATTATGCTAAGTTATACTACTTAACTTAGGAGAGAATAGTGGAAGCCGGATGATCAATTGGGATAGACTTTACCCCCTTTGATAACTAGAGGACCTTCCAAAGCTGAGTAAAATAATATAATGTTAGCCAGCATTAAGATAATTATGGTGATTTCATACACTTTATGAACATTTGTATAAAAGGCGAACGATGAAGTGGAGTTGTGAGATCATATTATAGTGACTGTTTTGATGTACAGTTAGGCTAACAGTAGTTCTACTTATTAATACTGTATGTGTAGCCCTACAATGGTAGTAAGGTTATAATTTATATGATCCTGTAAGACTTTCACCTTACCTTACAGTGGAGGTACAGAGTTAACAAAGAACAGACATTAATGAAGTGAATATTCAGAATATCAATATATTCCAGGCACAAAGCTGCCTACAAACACAGCCTGAATAAGAGTCAGTAGGAGTATGGGACAATTCGGACTCGCGGGCCTATTCGCGGTGAAAATCGATGACTCCTAGTGACTCTAGATGCATAGGTAGAAAGGTGTGGTGAGGTGAAAGAGGAAGTAACAGTTATAAGATGTGGTAAGGTAAGGTAATGTGAGATGGTGTTGGTAACCGAAAACACGACAAAAAACACCACAGGTAGACCTCAAATATGTTGTTGGTATTGTTGGTTGGGTTGAAGGGCCGTTAAGATCGTAAAGCTCTACAAACCCTGCCCAGGTAGGCTAGGTGGGTAGGTAGGTGTGGTGAGGTTAGAGGTGAGGTGTGGATTTAGAGGGTATCGGACTGGTATCATACAGGAGAATTTATCATCAATATTACATTTTTCCAGCAATATTTCTGGGAGTTTTGCCTTGGTATAGGAAAATAGACTGGAGATAGGTGGATTTAGGCGATAACAAGATAAAATTAGATATGCATATGGACGAGATGGGTTGGGTGTGAGGGGGATCTACCAGGTGTGGGCCAATCGGCGCTCAGCAGACCCCGTTATCTTGCGTTAATCTCTGACCGTTTTGGTGGGGTCAGTACTCAAAGTATTAGTGAGTTGGGCCTATAATTGGGGTTGGGTGTGACAGGGATCTGCCTTGTATGGGCCGATCGGCTTTTTGCAGACTCCCATTTTCTTATGTTCTTATGAATACGAATGAGTATGTATACAATAATTAATAATGCTATATTGAGTTCGTACTTGTTATGACATCAAAACTTATTCAGTTATTGATGAAAACAACTTAGGCATTAAGAAATTGAATGTCGATTTATGAAATAATTGTTATCAGCATGTTGTCTTGAGATGTAGACATTTGTTCTGTTTACTCCTTACATCCCTTCCTAAGGTGAATAAGATCTAATAATAGCCAGAATACCGTACAACATAGATAACTTCCTGGTATGTGCTGGTGTGGAGAAGACACACCTTGTACCGTACCCCAGGCTTCCATGACAACTTCAGTTTATTTATTGTTCCTTCCTTCCTTCCCTCCAGCACCGCCTGGATGTAACTCACAATTATTATACAGCGTTGTTCCGGCCGTCTTGAAACTGCCACAGACGTTCTGTATAACGTTTTCCAGCCGTTAAAACTCAAACGAACTGGAATGGCAGAGGCTTACTGGTGCCTTGGCTGGTGTTGTTTACATCGTATGTTCAGGCAGTGATATTAGTATAGTAACAACTATAGTGTAATATTTGAATTGTATTATTTATTGAAGATCATGTCTCTAGTTATAGCTTAAACAATCTATCTATCTATTGCCTGAAGCCGTGATCCTCGAAGGGGTGGCCACGAACTAACCGCCCCCATGCACCTCTGTCCCCAGTCAGTCGACGTCCCTCCTCCCAACAAGTAACTCATTTCCACCGCTCTCACTCTTGGTGTGAGTCTCTTCCCGAACGTCCATGCTTCGCTTTAACCCTTTACTGGGCACTCATAGAAATACTTAGAAATTTCATTTTTTGACCCTAGACCATGAAAGTAGACCTAATTCTAAGGTATTTTTGCTTATGATTTTTTTCACATTTTTGCATATTGAATTAGCAAATCGAGGTTGACGAAGTGATCATATATGGTCAAGCGCCGGTCTAGGGTAAAAATAATCTTGAATTATGCTATATTGAAAATGTAAATTTAAGGTAAACCAAATACACAGAATAACAGTTATAGCATTATATTACCCAAAAATAAGCGTTTTATTTTAATAAGTATATAAATAGATTATATATGAATATTTTAGTTTAGGTACTTTTCACAACCCAGACACTGTCTGGTACCCCATGAATGATTAATTCCAAAAAACAAATTGGGCATAGGTTCCCCCTGAACAAATAATTCCAGCAACATTTGGGCATAGCTTCCCCATGAACACAGAATTCCAGCAACATTTTGGCATAGGTTCCCTATGGACAATGAATTCCAGCAAAATTTGGGCAGAGGTTCCCCCTGACCAATGAATTTCAGCAAATTTTGGGCATAGGATCCCCATGAAAATTGGTATTTCTTTATGTGACAGTACTCACATCTCAAAAAAACTTCAGTGTATGCCTCACAATATCAAAAATATATGTGAACTCACTAAAATATTTGTGAACTCACTAAACTTACCAAACTCATATTTATTTCACTGTACACTTATGAGGAAATAATAGAAATCGGTCATTTATTTCTATGTTGAACATTCTAGAATCCCTACCCAAACCAGCATGGGACATGGCCACCATGTGCCATGCTGGTTTGGGTAACTATCATCAAAGTGATATGGTTTTATGTAACTTGGGAGTACAACCCCTTACCGGGCGAAATTATCATATTTAGTAATTTCAATTCTATAGGCTACCAAGTCCATATATGATCACTTGGGCTTTAGCCCTTACCGGGCGCATGTCCATATTTGATCATTCACTTTTTCGCAAACAAATTTCACCAATTTCCGTATATTCCACGTAAATGACAACTATATCAGGTTATAGTACAACTATTCAACTGCATAATATCAGATTATTATCAACTTACCGATATTACGTGATGAGCTAGGGTCGAGGGCGTCAAGAGAAAAATCGCTGAGATCCTACTTTCTTCATGTCTGGCCTGCAACTGAACTTCGAGTTGCTCTCAACCAATACTGAGATGGCATCAGCTCTTACACCATACCCACGTGAGTAGCCTGATCATCGGTGATTGGCTGAGGCATGATGACGTGGTGGCAGACACACACCGGGCGGCTGGGGAGCGCCCTTTTGGACGCCCATTTAAGTTACCATATATGGTTCCTCGCCCGGTAAAGGGTTAACAATAGTATACCTTATTATTGACAGTTTCCATAGGAGATGATACAGATGATGGTTGTCCTCACACCGGATGTCTCTGTTAACCTTACAGTAAATAGTAGCCTGGAGTAGCCTAAGTGGACATTTGGTACGTCCTATCTTTTGTAGATAAACTGTCCCAATCTGGATAATATACATTAGCCCCTGTGTACTAGGCTGGGTAACTCACCGATAAAGACAAACTGGTGTGGTCCAGTAATGTTGTGAGTGACTGTATTGGTAACTAATGGCAAGCTGGGTGGATTTAAGGGGGGTGACTTGCTGTTTATCTCTCTCCAGGCTGCATCCATTCGGCCCCATTCAGCCTACTGTGTTAAGACGTTTATCCCCATCCAGGTGTCGATTTATACCTGGCGAGCAATAGCCAGCCATCCTATTTTGGATAATGAGTTAGACAGATGGCTAAATTTGAACATTTTTCCATAAAAAAGTGTCCCCGGCGAAACGCATTTCGAAATCCATAAAACAAATTGGCACCTGGATGGGGATAAATGCCTTAAAACAGTTGGCTGAATGGGGCCGAATGGATACAACCAAAACAGAGAAAACATCAGGTTACCCCCCCCCCCCCCACCTTAACACCTTTTGATCTTTCACCTAAACCTTACTTCAAGGCTGGAAAATCGCAACAAGTTGATTTAAAACTGGAATGAATAGAATTAGGAATATGATATGCATTTGCATAGTTTTAACCATTTCATCACCTCCAACACATTATAAGAACTGTGAACATGTATTTAACTTTGGATCTTTACTAATATAAACTAAAGCGAAGGGACCGTTATAGGCCTAGTATGTACTAGTATAATATCGTTTGCCGTTAAATGTTTCCTCTTGGTTTTCTAGCGCAACAATATAATACTGTAAGCTGTGTAATAACTGTGTGAAGTGAGGGAGGAAGGATCCAGTTTTTTCGGTCCCATAATCCTGGTTATTATTATAAGAGAGAGAGCGAGAGAGAGAGTGTTCTAGGTGTGTTGAAATGGTAAGATGATCAGTGATGTGTGTGTTTACCATAACCCTAGTTGTGTTGATTTGGTGGTAAATGGTTGGTACTGTGTGTGTGTGTGTGTGTGTGTTAAATATTTCAAGAGAGACTGAATAGATTCTTCCGAAACATGTGAATATTTTACCTTCAATATATATATATATATATATGTGTGTGTGTGTGTGTGTGTGTGTGTGTGTGTGTGTGTGTGTGTGTGTGTGTTGTGTATAATGTCCCTTCCCCCCTACTTTCCGGTACCCCCAAAAATATAGGCTACTCTGGGTACAAGATAGTTTGTCCTCGGACCAAATAATATACACATATTTATTATTATTTGTTGTGCATAATATACGGTAAGGAGGAGATGGGGAAGCAGAACTGACATTTATCGTTCAGTAACTCTAATAATACTTTGGCTGACATGTTTAAACTATTTAGTTTTTTCCGGTTCGTGGAATGGAACAGGAAATGCGTACTTCGTCTATTTGGGATTGAGCCTTTGATTAGAATCTCGTGAAAATTTCTTCACTTGGTATAATGGAAATATAACTTGAAATCCTCTGAATAATCGTTTGTTTAGAAGCTGAAAAGAAAAAATAGCTTGGAAAAGAAATACCCTTTATTTATCACCTGTATTTCGGGGAGAATATGGTGATCGCTTGGAAACAATACTTCGCTTGGTGCTTGCTAGCCAGAAATAAGTATTATACCTCCGTTTCGTTAATACTAGACAGAATCTAGAGTTGTATAGTGGGTAGTATGATTGTAAATTATTGATTTGTGCATGATTGTTCTTGTATATATGCATCCTTGCAGTGTATTTATACGACCCAATACCCAGAAACTGCTTGGAGACTGGCCTGCTAGGGAGGATATTCGTATTCAGAAAAATGGGGGTTTGGGGAAATAAGGTTGGCAAACTTTGGGTCATTGAAGGGATTGGAGAGTTGGGGGTAGGGGGTGGTGGTGGAGGGGGTCGAGGGATGGAGGGATGAAGGGAAGGCAACAAGGCCCCTTCAAAACAATAGAATAGGGTGGGGGGGGGGGGTAACAAACATCCGTCCGTATTTAGATAATCAATAACATTCTTGGCGGTAAAACACCAGACCCGAGTATAGTCTGAACTGATTGTGAGGACATCCGTATGCATAACATGTCCTATTCCTGGCGAGTGGCCCCAATGGTGGCCGAAATATGCATGACATTATGTCCTTCTGAAATAGCTCCTTATCAGCTACACTCACAATTTTTCCAGTTTGGTTACTACTATTAGTGTCTTTTAGGGGCCGGATATTCGAAACCTATACTGTACGATATCAGAGTGATTGATTAATTGACTGACTGACCTACTTCCTGGTTGACTGGCTGATTAACTGACTTTCTAATTTAGTAATTATCTCATTGACTAACTTATTACTTAATACGCTGTGACGCCTCCCGGCGTTAACAGAATGGTTGCGTGGGGCATTGCAGCTCGCTAGCGCTCGCCAGGATGGGGGGATAGGCTACAGTTGTCCTAGAATGATCTGCTTTATTTCATTAGGGTCGTGTTGCCACAGACAGTCTAGAAATGGTCTTTGTTTTGGTCTGTGACCGCGCCTTATATTTTATATTCGCTATAATATAAATGTTGCTTGTGTGGGAGGCGAGCGAGAGAGGGTGAGGGAGTACACCTGGCAGCGGGGTGAGCTATGACGCGGCTCGCTTGGGCGCTGACGGCGTTGGCGGCCGGGTGGTCAACTAGTCCCTTCCCGTCGCGGCCTCATGTTTTTTACCAGCTCAGAGCTTGCCTGACACGCGTACCGCCTACATCCTTTGCAATTCTGTCCCCCATACTCGCCACTTTGCATACTATTTCTCTCTCTCGACTTCTCCTTTCTCATTCTCTAATCTTTATTAAACTCAACATCCCTTCTGGTTTCAGCATAGACGTTCACCGTCGACCAGTCGTATTGTACGCGAAGCTCTCATAGATTTCCATGTATTAGGTTAAGGAGGTATTATGCTTTATTGAGGTTTGGAGAGACGGACTTTTCCGTATGTGTCCTCTCTCGGGAAGGTTGTAGACCGGTATATGTCTCCCTGGCAAGGTGTTGAGTGATTCTGCTTGGTTATCTAAAGCTAGACTAGGGGTAAGGTTACTGTGTCGTTGTCTCCGATGTGTGCAGTGTTAGCTAAGCCCTGCACGACATCGACAGGTACTGTGGGAGCCTAAGTTGTCTTCGGGTGGGTTTACTTTGCGAGCACAGCGCTGTGGTGTGAGAGGGCCATAGCCTATCCCTCACAACATAGTGCTGCCTCTTTGTGTTGACTTCTGAGGGATCGCCAGGATAGAACTAGGTACTAGAGACCTAGATTTATCAAGAGAGCATCCCCGTCATATAACGTAATCTTCATTATACCACCTTCGGACAACGTTAGGCTACGAGCCGCATGCTCACCCATTGTTGCCCTGCCTTGATACCCCAGCTATACTTTATTAACTGAGCAGACACTGGTTAGAGATAAGCCCCCATTATTATATGTATGCAACATTATTATTCACTGCACTTTTGAGCCGAGGTTGTTGTTGAGTTGCACAACCCTAGTAGGCTGTTGCGTTGTGTCACGAAGCATTTCTTTAGTTGTCGAGCATTACTACCTTTGCGCAGCCTTTATTATTCGCCTGCCTATTATTACTATATGTCCTAGTATTTATTGTGACCCGTATTCTGCATTATAATTGTTCAAGATTCTTTACGAACATCTTCCCAGCATCAGACTTATTTCAGAAGTTTCCAGGGATGTTGCAGGACTAGCATTGCACTTTCTTTAATACAGGAGTGCCAGTTATTTGAGTATCTACCGTAACGTTAATTAATCACGTTAACTATCTTTTCTTTGTGTAACCTAATCGAGTAATCTTTTACTGTTTGAGAATAGGCTGTTTCATCGAGCGTCAGCCTAGTGTGTGTGCACCAGTTACCGAGTCATAGGATACCTCGTTGTCCAGGCACGACTCAGGGCGATAATGGTGTTTTGTTTTCCAGTGTTTAAGGCAGGGGTTGGATCTAGTGTTACCGTTGTTGCATTTTGCCATTATCTAGTCCAATGTTGAAGAGCCCTGTGTCTTTGAGAACCTGGATCGTAACAAAGCTAAGTTGCCATTATATTGTAATACGATAATGATGTAGTTGGGAATTCTGACACTTGGCAGTAACACATACACATACCTGCGGGTGTTCTTCATATGTATAATTCTACTTGTTTAATGCGTCATAAAGTGAAGTACATTTTGTTAGTTAGCTACAATTATCTTATGTATTCTGAGTATACCGGGTAGCCTAAATACTTTTATGAATGTACTATTATAATAACAGTAATAAGAATTGTAAGCCTTCAATAATAGAACACTATTCAGGTTATCAATACACAAAAGTTGGCTGTTTCAGAATTATCTATGAGAATCAAAAGGTTAATTGTTGGAAGAACTAAGTTCCTTAGGTGCTTCTTATAAGTGTTTCACAAGAGACTTTTTTCAATCAACTATTAACGGATCTCTGATTTGGCAGCTTCGGATATACACTTTTATAGGAAGTTAATTACGTTCAGTCCACTAGCCAATAGCAGTGCAAAATAGTCTCAAAATATCAGAAATAAAGTTGCGTATCAAAAGTTGGGTATACTGTAAAAGTTCATGTGTGCTTGTGATGTCGAGTTCAGGTTCAAAGTGGTGAGATCAGTAGAGCATTAGACCTTAACTGGTGGTGAGAGGTGCCAGGTACCCTGGTGGTGTGTGCAGTGTTCACCCAGTGTGTTAACTGTCAGAAAAACACATTTGTAGAATTATTAAGGGACGTTGGACCGTGTTTTACTGTGTGTGCGTGTCTATGTGTATGTAGAGGGAAGGGAGTTTCTCATCATTATGTAATAAGCTGTTGCAGTGTTCATTTGACTAAGCAGGGTTTTCATACTTTCTTTTGGATTAAACTTCTGTTTGTACAGTATATTATTTAATGAATGATCTTTATGTCACATGTTCGTAAAGAATAATTATTCTAATTATACATTAGTATTAATAATTTTACTTTCATATTTCGTCAACATGAATCTTAATCTACACGTGCTTGTAAAATAATTATTGCCATATATTCGTAAAATCTCAGTTTTCTATAGCCGTACAAAATATCTGAGCCCAATGAAATGAAAAATTAAATGAAATGAAATGAAAGGTACAAGGTCGATTAGGCTTCGCATACGCATTTTGTTAGCTAATGCACTGCACAATTGTCTAAAATGTCAATCTTGTAAGCCCAGCCCTTGGTGTAAATGTGCTTAGAATTAACAAATATTTTTGCTACTGACCTTAGCTCAGCCTTCACAATCCTAGGGTGCATGCAACTCAATTTCATCGTCGTGATTTGACAGCTCAAAATGCCTACAGGTCCATACCTGTGGAAATAAGCATTTTAGAAAGTTCTCAAAACATTATTTTGGCAGTTAATATTTACTTGGGGGATAGTGCGGGGTAGAAAAGTGCAAAAAAGAACGAAAATATATATTTGGTATACTAAGAAACAAGCATTATCCGAGTTTGAATAAAAGTCAGTTTTGCGCGGTGCCTCCATCGGAGTTCCAATGAATCGCATCTGCTGGAACTCCTATGGAGGCGCTGCGCAAAACTAACTTCTACACAAACTCGATTAATGCTTGTTTCTCAGTACAGTGCTTATTTATAATTATCCATTACTTGTTTTCTTTTATGGTTCATTATATCTTGGTCAAAGTCTACCTTCAGGTGTGTACAAATATGAATGTACGGTATTGTCAATGAAACGATTGAAGTAGTTTAGGATACACTGAAATAATTCTTAGCTTATGAGTCCAACTAGTCTTTTTCCTTCCCTGTCCACGAACTATATTGTTGTAGGTGGTTGGGGACTGTCAAGAGGATATTCTGGTGCCCTGTAACAGCTGTTCTGGTCTGTGTTAGGACGGTTGGGTTACCTGGTTCTGAGGGTGCATCCGACTGCTATACTATATTATTTTTAAGAAGGATATCGAGGAATCCATTGGGTTCACATATTTAAACAAATCCGCTGACTCAACAGTACCGTCCACAACTGAATAGAATCGTATAATGATACCCAGAGCATCGCTTTCAAAATACTGTTAGTGTTTGTGGTTGATGAATGTCCTGGCCATATTGTGGTTCCCTGTAACAGCTGCTCTGGTCTGTGTCATAGTGATTGTGTTGTTGGTTAGTTTTGATATGAAGCGAATGGAAGTGGCTTCCCTACTGGGGGTGTCATTGTGAATTATATTGTTGTAGACTGGCATCTTGTTTTTTTTTTTCTTTCGTTTAGGTATTACATTATATAAAACTGTTAAACCGGTCTATTTTGACTGTTTTGAGGTTACGTCAAAACTCTTGTATCTGTATTTAATTATAATACGTTAGACATTACCTAATACACATGCAGTGTTATTATCAACAGATATTCACACAAACCATACTGGGTATCACTATTATTATTTGTTTTTCACAAAATGGTGTTTTTGGTGATTATATGGTTGTTTCTGGGCGTGTGTTTTTGGTGATTATATGGTTGTTTCTGGGTGTGTGTTTGACAGCAAGATTGAGTCTACCTGTACATAAATTAATCTTAATGAATACATACATTTGGTACCTGAATAGACATGATTAAAGTTTGGTTATATAATTATATTTTATTTATTTCACCACAACACCAAACACCTCCAATGGAATTAATGAAAGCATAATTATATGTGATCCACCGGGATTCGAACCTGGGTTATCACACACATATTTTAGACACCTTAACCATTACACCACCAATAAAAGGCGTCATATTTCTGAAAGCGTTAACATCTGAAACTAAATTAGCTTTTGTTCCTTTAGGTGATATTAATTACTGGATGGAGCTAAAATGTTTTTATAACTAAGTGTCAGCCTTGCTAGGGGAGGGTGGAGGCTGTAGGGGTGGTGGTTGTTTGTGGCACCTGCTGTCTATAATTGGGCTACTGAGAGAGAGAGAGCCGAACGACTAATAAGAAATGTGAACAGTTGGGGAAGGTGAGAGTGCGAGTGGGTGAGACAAAGGAAGGGGAAGGAGAAAACATTGACAACAAGAAGGGAAGATTAAGGGAGAGTAGTAAATTGGAAAGGAGAGACCGGGAGAGAGAGAGAGAGAGAAACAGAGAGAGAGAACGAACAGAAGGGGAAGGGGAGAGAGAGTGTGATAGAGCAAGGCTGAAAACATAGGAACATGGAGGGAGAAATTATAAAAATAACAGAAAAGTGATAGAGGAGGAGGGGTAACAACAATGGCAAGGCATACTATGAAAATAGAGAAAGCCACCCATTAAAGGAGAAGTTAGATAAGTTATAAAGAGTACAGGAGTTACAAATTAAAGCAGTAGTCAGAGGAGTTACAGAAGATGCAGGAGCTATTGAGTACAGCTGAAGACATAGGTGTTACATAGGGTACAAGAACTATTTATAAAGTACAGAAGAAGACAAAAGAATTACAAAGGGTCCAAGAACTATATAGTACAGCAAAAGACAGGAATTACAAAGGGTACAGGAGCCATAAAGTAAATCCTAAGTCGAAGGAGTTACAAAAGCTACAAGAGCTATACAGTTTAGCAGAAGACAGATAAATTACAAAGGATACAGGAACTATAAAATACAGCAGTAGTCAGAGGAGTTACAAAGGGTACAGTGGTTATCGTATAAATACGATAGAATATGACT
Source organism: Paralithodes platypus (assembly GCA_032716605.1). Classification (NCBI taxonomy): domain Eukaryota; kingdom Metazoa; phylum Arthropoda; class Malacostraca; order Decapoda; family Lithodidae; genus Paralithodes; species Paralithodes platypus. The sequence goes on from CM064512.1 coordinate 15,466,378, forward strand.
CTTTTGTGATCTTGTATGTCTCTGTGACGTCACGATCTCTCCTACAGCACGATGTAGGACGAGTAGATCGTATATTATAAGATTGTAAATAAGTTAAGTTATAAAATGCCTAATATGCTATTAAGCAATATTGCTATGGTCTTATGTAGTATATATGAATTTATCGTATATATTAATATAATTTATCGTATAGAGCAACCTAAATGCGGTACGATAATTTGGGCTCCTGGCGGTTTGCCAAGGCAGCAAGGTGTGCTTTTGAGGTACGTCAGAGCCTTCACGAACACCAACCAGTTAACATCTAATTTTCCGCCCTCAGTTGATCGTGCTTTTGTGCCTCTAATCACAATACACATACAGCAATACACACAGCTACACCATCACGACGCTCTCATCGACATCATGACTGACTGATAGATAAGCATATTATTCATGTCCATTCCCATGTAATCATTTATTCTTTCTTTAACTTGACTCATGTCTTGGGACCGAAGTCTCGTTCCCCATTGTCCACCGCCATATTGGGTAAAACGTTCTCCCTTGCCTCATTGCCACGTGGAACTATTGGTGAGTTAATTCCTGGCTAATATTAACCCTTATAACCTTACCCTATAATTATATACATTTATTATGTGAGACCTTTGGATATAAATTAGCTTGTTTCAGATTGAATTCAATTTAGATATAGAGTATTCATTTAGATTGATTTTATTTGATTCATTATAGCTTAGTAATATTTAACTTCCATTGATAGTTTACCACATTGGTGCCCAGACCCGGGAATTAGCTACCAGTAAGGGATTCTTAGGCAATGAACAAGGGGACATATAACAGGATGCAGGAACAACTCTATGATAAACTGGCAAGGCTAGCCAAGCGATGGTTAGAGCCGGAATGCAGGGTCACATCATTGCACCTGCCCAAGTTCTGCATCCCACCCATCATCTTTCCCCAATAATTTTCTTTTCCGTTTCAGACTTCCTGTGACATATGACCTGACCTAACATTTTTTCTTGTTCAATATGATCCATTAGTAGGTATTGCTATATAGTGTACTATTTTTTCTCCATAACATAGAAGTCCGCCGGTTGGCGTCTCTTAAGTAGCCTATTATTTGGCCGTTGTTTTTGTAACGTGATATTTAGATACATAGCCTATAGGCTCGCAAGCAAAATGGATAAAAACGGTAAAGAGACACCGTCTAGTGGGGTGCTGAACAAAGCCCCTAAAAATCAAAGGGCGGGACTTCGGGGAGTAATAAATAGGCTAATAGTGGACGTCAACACTTTCATCACTACTGCTGAACTAGAGGAATTGGAGGCTAGATTAGATAACGTCCAGGCTACCCACGGTCGTATTACGGCTCTGAGTGAGGTGATTGTGGCTGACATGACAGAGGAGGAAGAGATAGTTACAGAGTGTGTTAATCGCGCCCTCTATGACGAACCTGTCTTCAGAGCGAAGCGCCTATTACAGCGTGCTGTCGCAAGTAAGAAGGGAGGCGATAATGAGGCCCATAGAAGGGCTGACCCAAAACATACTGTACACCTCCCAAAGCTCAATCTTCCTACATTTGGGGGCAAGTTGACCGAGTGGTTAGCTTTCTGGGACGTATTTCGATCTACGGTTCATGAATCCTCTTTGGATAATGTCCGCAAGTTTCACTATCTGAAGGGACAACTGGAAGGAGAGGCCTTACATTTAATAGAGGGTTTTGCAGTAGTAGGTGGTAGTTATCTTGAAGCGGTACACTTATTAGAGTCCACATACGGGGATAGAGAGCAGTTGAAGATGGCCCATGTCGTTGCCTTGTTGGGGCTCGCAGAACCACAGTATAAGGTTGATGAGTTGACAAACTTCAGGGCAAATATGGAGTGCCATACTCGATCGCTAGATACCCTAGGGCTTACCACGCAGGAAATGATAGTCATTATCTTGCGTCAGAAGCTTCCTATGGCAATACTTGATAAGGTAAGATCATTTGAGCTGGGGGAATTCAAAACTCAGTTCAGTAAGGAGATCAATAATCTACAGTTGAACAAAGGGGGAATGTATGAGTCGGGAGGGAGTGAGAATGTGGAGAAGAGGGGAACAGTAAGCATGACAGTGGGGACTAAAGTAAAGAAAGAGGGTGTGTATAAGAAACCTGCTCAGATTCTATGTAAGCTATGTAACAACAAACATAAATGGAGTTTCTGCGTAAATACCCAACAATGAGGCAAAACTAGCACAGGCGAAAAGATTGAAGCTATGTGTAGGTTGTCTAAGTAAAGAACATGGTAAGCAGGGACAATGTACTGCTACATACTTAAGGCCCTGTCGCCACTGCAAAGGACATCACTTTGATAAGTTGTGTCCTACAGCAGATAAAGTCAAAGACGTCAAAAATGAGGGTACTACAACTGTGGCACTAGGTAGCACGCAAGACACCACTATATTGCCCACAATACAGATTCCCATGGAAGGTAATGACAGTAACAAAGTTTGTCGGGTACTTCTAGATCAAGGGTCTCAACGTTCCTTTATAAAGAGGTCCGTACTAGTGGGACTGAAGCACCGAATCGTAGGGGCCGAGACTCTTCGATTACAGGGCTTCACAGGGGTTACTGATAAACAAGACTACGAGATAGCGGAGATTTCATATTTCTATCGTAAAAACCGGTACTTTATGACTTGTATCGTAGTAGACACCCTACCAGAATATGTATCTGTGGGTGTGAAGAAGGTGGAACACGCATTACGTAGCAAAGGGGTTAACTTGTCAGATCCCATGGGAAATCAGAGTGAGGTGCATGTTCTACTTGGTGTGGATCATTATTATGAAGTAGTATACCCTGGATTTAAAAAGATGTGTGGTGTAATTTTAATCCCCACTAAATTTGGATACTGCATGAGCGGAAAGGTGCATACTACACAGTCAAAGGTCCTGGTCGACACGGTCTCGATATATAGAGTCAATGTAACCGCGGCAGAGGAGTTGGGAAGGGAGGATTCCCAACCTAGTGACCCTAAGATGGCTGCCGAGTTCGACCTGGAACGACTGTGGAGATTGGATCACATAGGCATTAATCCTATGGAGACTGATTATGACTCGGAAGTTGCGCTACAAAGGTTTGACGAGTCTGTGTGCTACTGTGCCTCAGACAAGCAATATAAAGTTAGGTTACCTTGGAAGAACAGTGAGATAAGCCTGCCTACCAACTATGGTTTGGCATTAGGTCGCTTGCGCGCATTGCAGCGGAAATTGTCTAACGAACCGAGCACGCGCCAGGCGTATGACGATGTATTTCGGAGTTATGAGGATAGGGTTTTATTGAGAGAGTCGATGTCGAGGAACCGTGTAAGAAGGGTAGGGTTCACTATCTGGCCCATCATGGGGTAAAGAAAGACAGCGTCACCACACCAATACGGGTGGTGTATGACTGTTCTGCCCACCAAGGTCAACAACCCAGTCTGAATGACTGCCTGTTGACAGGTCCGTCCATGGTGTCGGACCTGTCCCAACATCTATTGCGGTTTAGGCTGGGAAAGTACGCCTATACCAGTGACATCGAGAAAGCATTCTTGATGGTCAAGCTAAAGGAGGAAGATAGAGATGTTACCCGCTTTCTTTGGTTCGGCGACATTAGCGACTCTGAAAGTCCCATCATAATATACCGTTTTCGGGTTGTACTCTTTGGGGCCACTTGCTCGCAGTTTTTGTTAAATGCTACAATCAGAAAACATCTAGCTGACACTCATGAGGACACAAGTAAACTATCTCGCGGATTATACATTGACAATTTGCAGGGTACTAGCGATAGTCAAGATGATTTGTTGTATGCATACTGGCAAGCACGCAGATTGTTTTCGGATGCACATCTATTTCTCCGCGAGTGGGTTACTAATAGTGAAGATCTTCAGAGTTTAATACAGGTGGATGGTACGGCATCTCTTAACCAGGAAAAGTCCAGAAATTTGGGGATGATCTGGCAACCTAAACATGACATACTAACTTTTCAAACAAGGTCTTTTGCTCAGCAGACAGGAGCGCACACAAAAAGAAGTCTGTTGAGCAAAGTTGCGCAATTTTTTGATCCTTTGGGTCTAGCATTACCTATTACCATAGAGCTAGGATTCTAATGCAGGAAGTTTGGAGACGTAAAATAGGATGGGATGACAGTTTGCCCGAGGACCTGAATGACCAAGGGACATTGTTGTTGAATGAATATGCCATCCTATGTACTAAACCTATACCTCGTAAAGTGGCGGCGTTCGGTGACGTTACATTACACACGTTTTTGCGATGCTAGCGCCACGGCATACGGGGTAGCCATATATGTTGTTACTTCATTTGGGGCACATTTAGTTACAGCCCGGGCCAAAGTAGCCCCGGTTAAGAAGGTAACTATCCCTAAAATGGAATTGACTGCCATGCTGCTATTAGCACGTCTGGTGCAACATGTACGCGCAGCATACGAGAGCGAATTAAATATTGAAATCGTTCACGTATGGTGCGATAGTCAGGTCGCACTCAACTGGATACATAGCAAGAAGTCTCTGCCAGTTTATGTGCGGAATAGGGTAGATGAGATTAGAGCCCTTTTGCCAGACGTTGCTTATCATTATGTAAATACAAAGGAAAACCCTAGTGATCTCATAACTAGGGAGGGGTATAACGGCTAGCCAGTTAATGAAGTCCGAATTGTGGTGGCATGGTCCAAAGTGGCTGCTCCATGAAAGTGAATGGACGATATGGCATGCTGTTGGTGAGGGACTTCTGCCACTGGAAACAGTGGCAGTTACAGCCCAACCAAATGAGCCACCGGGTCCTATCATAAAGTGGGCAAGATTCGGTGACTATAATAAACTAGTCAGAGTTGTAGCTTGGGTGTTGCGATATGTATCCAATCTTAAGCTTAAAGTAACGGGCCAACTCTGCAACAGGGGTCACAACATTGATGCTCGTGAATTTAAAGCAGCTGAAGTAACTTTGATCAAATGTAGAAACCTTTTCCAATGAATTAGAATCCTTGAAAAGCTCGAATAAGACATTAATGCCTAATATAGTGCGTCAACTAAGGTTGCACCTAGACAATGGCCTCATCAGGTGTGAGGGTCGCCTGAAGTGGTCGGGTGTACCAGACGGCACAAACCGACCTATACTTATGCCAACAAGACATCACGTTACTGATCTATTGATCGTACGTGCACATAGGGAAGTAAAACACTACGGGGTATGTCATATTATATCAAATTTACGTCTCACATGGTGGATACCCAGAGTTCGACAAGTAGCTCGACGCGTAGTGAGAAAGTGTGTAATATGCCAGAGACTAAAGGGTAAACCATATGCAACTGGACCAGCTCCACCCCTACCTGAATGCCGTGTAAAGCATGTAGAACCTTTCCAAGCGGTAGGATTAGATTACACAGGGGCATTGAAGACGAGGGAGAGTGAGAAGGTTTATATATTATTGTTTACCTGTGCGACGTCTCGAGCAGTACACCTAGAACTATGTGATAATATGTCTAGCGAAGAATTTATGCTGGCGTTTAGACGGTTTTGTGCCCGTCGTTCATTCCCTCAACTCATTCTTAGCGACAATGCTCCCACTTATGTCCAAGCATCAAAATATCTAAAGGATATGAGTAGTGATCCTACTATCATCACTTTTTTGGGAGAGAAGAAGTGCGAATGGAGGTTCATTCCAGTTAAGGCACCTTGGTTTGGTGGCATGTGGGAACGGTGTGTCGGCATAGTAAAGTCAGGACTAAGAGCGGTTGTAGGACGTGCTCTATTAAAGAAGAGTGAGTTGACGACAGTCCTCACAGAGATAGAGACAGTCGTGAATGATCGACCGCTTACGTATGTGTACACCGACCTGCAAGAACCACTACCATTAACGCCAGCTCACTTGCTATATGGGAAACCATTGACTGCGTTTCCATCTGATTTCCAATCCATAGTAGAGTTAGAGGATCCCTCGTTGTACTCTGAGGTAGCGGTGTCTAGGAGATACCAGTATTTATCCAGGATAATCGAGGATTTTAGGAAACGGTGGATTAGTTAATATCTGCTAGCATTGAGGGAAAGGAGTGTTACTCCCTCTGGTAGACCAACGGCCCCTAGAGTTGGTGACGTTGTTTTAATTAAAGAAGATAGTCCTCGTTTATACTGGAAATTAGGCCGCATATTGGAGGTATACAAGGGGGCAGACTCTGTAGAGCGGGTGGCGCTATTAAAGACAGCCACTGGAACTACTGTTCGTCCTATCGCACGTTTGTACGCTTTGGAGCTAGATTCCGCATTGCAATCTGAGGCTCCACCTGTTATTGCTGGGTCCGAGGATTCTCGAAGGAACGACTCACCTCATACTGATGGTGATCATTCTCAGACCGGGACGCGTCCCAGACGCGCTGCTGCTGGCGCTGTCGACTTGTGGCGTCAGAAGATAGCCTCTGGGCAACTTTAGGTTTAAGGTGGGGTTCAGGTCTTTTTTGTGGGGGGAGTGTATCGTATAAATACGATAGAATATGACTCTTTTGTGATCTTGTATGTCTCTGTGACGTCACGATCTCTCCTACAGCACGATGTAGGACGAGTAGATCGTATATTATAAGATTGTAAATAAGTTAAGTTATAAAATGCCTAATATGCTATTAAGCAATATTGCTATGGTCTTATGTAGTATATATGAATTTATCGTATATATTAATATAATTTATCGTATAGAGCAACCTAAATGCGGTACGATAATTTGGGCTCCTGGCGGTTTGCCAAGGCAGCAAGGTGTGCTTTTGAGGTACGTCAGAGCCTTCACGAACACCAACCAGTTAACATCTAATTTTCCGCCCTCAGTTGATCGTGCTTTTGTGCCTCTAATCACAATACACATACAGCAATACACACAGCTACACCATCACGACGCTCTCATCGACATCATGACTGACTGATAGATAAGCATATAATCATGTCCATTCCCATGTAATCATTTATTCTTTCTTTAACTTGACTCGTGTCTTGGGACCGAAGTCTCGTTCCCCATTGTCCACCGCCATATTGGGTAAAACGTTCTCCCTTGCCTCATTGCCACGTGGAACTATTGGTGAGTTAATTCCTGGCTAATATTAACCCTTATAACCTTACCCTATAATTATATACATTTATTATGTGAGACCTTTGGATATAAATTAGCTTGTTTCAGATTGAATTCAATTTAGATATAGAGTATTCATTTAGATTGATTTTATTTGATTCATTATAGCTTAGTAATATTTAACTTCCATTGATAGTTTACCACAGTGGTAATTATTCAATAAATTGCTATTTATTGCCAACTGTTAAGAACTCGAAACAACACCTACAGAATACCAACAAACTTGTATTTGTTTTATGCCTTGTTGTAGCAACTGATTACCATTTTGGATCATGGATTAGAGAGTATGACACATTTTTTTTTTTTTTTTTTTTTACCACGAGTTAATTTGTTCAATCCTCAAAAATATAGAAATTTTTGCTTTACGACTGGACATGACAGTCAACCCTTTTGAAACCCTTCAATATTATTCTCACACCTTTCATTGGTCTTCTTTGGAACCATTCCAGCGGTGCATTACTGTGATTGATCCCACACATTTCTGCAATGACCGACATTCACATTTCCGGAGAGTACATGCACACTGGAATTTACTGTTCCGAGTCTGGACAAAATCCAAGCTCATATATGATAAATTTGAGACACATACTAAAGAATATAATCTTTAATGTTTTTTATTCCTGTAATTAACCCTTGGAATCCGGGAGGCCTCATATGAGGCAAAACGTATTTTGGTTAGGAGTCTGGGAGGCCTCATATGAGGCAAAATCAAAATCAAAGCGTTCAAATTGCGCGGGCGGATTTTTTTTTGTGCGTGGGCGACCGCAGCGCCACCAAGCACAAACTACCAGGGAGCATCAGTTCTTATCTCGCATCCATGATGGCTGGACATAACCTGAAAAAAATTGCTGTGTCCGAATCGACGCCCGCCGCCGCGACCCGTAAGCCTAAGAAAGGCAAGGCTAAAAGGACCAAGAAAGCATTCCTAAGTCCCGGTTCTGTTGCACGTGTACTAAAAGACTTAAGTGACGATAGTGATGAACTTAGTGAGATTGAGATTGCGAGTGATTTTGACGAAGAGCATGTGGTTAGATGTTGATGAAGTGGAAGATGGCGAAGAATTCCAGGGCTTTCATAGCACTGATGATGACGATAGTGATGATGATAATGATGACAATGATGGATGCGGTGAACATCATGGACGTGATGAAAATGTTAGTGAAATGGGAAGTGTTCTTCCCGCATCACGTGAACGTGACACGACGCACACGCTTGCGACCCCGGCGTTGGCTGTGGGGACTCCTTCCCCGGCAAAAATAGCCAGTTATTTTTATAGGAGAGCTGTGCTGAATAGTGCAAGGAAGAAGGCACGGTAGGCGGCCGAAAGGGAAAGAGGTGAAGATGCTGATAGTGAGGATGAGAGTGAAGAGTCGAGCGTGGGTAGGCCTATTCCTTTGTCTCCCGGGACCTCCTCACCCGCGGCTGGTGCGTCATTGACCCCGCATGACCCACAGCCCTCAACAAGTGGTGCAAGTGGTGCGGAATTGTCCCCGCATGATCCACAGCCATCAACAAGTGGTGCAAGTGGTGCGGTATTGTACCCGCATGACCCACAGCCCTAAACAAGTGGTGCAAGTGGTGCGGAATTGTCCCCGCATGACCCACAGCCATCAACAAGTGGTGCAAGTGGTGCGGTATTGTACCCGCATGACCCACAGCCATCAACAAGTAGTGCAAGTGGTGCGGTATTGTAACCGCATGACCCACAGCCATCAACAAGTGGTGCAAGTGGTGCGGTCTTGTCCCAGCATGACCCACAGCCATCAACAAGTGGTGCAAGTGGTGCAAGTGGTCAATGCACCTCCAGAAGGGTCTTGTTCATGGCCACAGGGGGGGCACAAAGCAGCACCTCAGGCCCTAAACTGCCCCAAAATCTCTCTCGTCGTCGCTTAAAAACTTCCGAGCCAACTAGCTCACCTTCACCACCCACTAGCTGCCCACGCCAGCAGTCGCCACCTGATGTTTCACCACCAACTGCCGACCAGGATCCCAGCTATGATCCTGAAGACACCCACGAATATGGCCGCCCTTCAAGATATATGGACGACCACGGTGCAGATACTGGGGATGATAATTATGACCTGCCAGACGACCCTGTTGTGGACGAAGCTGAGGGGGTGGACGATCCAGCACCCCGGCGTGGCCGTGGATGTCCCCGTGCTCGGGGTGGCCGTGGACGTGGCCGTGCCAGGGGTTCTGCTGGTCAGCGTGGGCATGGCCGTGCCCGTGGGAGTGGCCAGGCCGCCCCTGCTGCTGCCGACGCCCCTGCTACTGCCGACGCCCCTGCTGCCCGTCCCCGTCCCTATGCCCGGCATGCTGATGTCTGGACGTGGGAGGATGGGGCCACCATTCAGCCACAAGATGCCATATTCGATGACGCCCAACATGCCGCAGGGATTGATCCATCTTTCCCAGGGGGACCCAACTCAACACCTGCCGAGCTATTCAAGGCCTTTTTCGACAATGATGTCATGTCATATGTTGTCGATGAGACCAATAAGCAGCAGGCCCTCACTGAGCACCTCAGCGGCAAGACCCATAGTTCCCACATGAAGGCCTGCAAGCCTGTCACCATTGCCCAAATGTATGTGTTCATAGCACTGACCATGCTCATGGCACATGTGAAGAAGCATCGGCTGGCAGACTACTGGATCACAGGCGACATAATTGCCACACCTGCTTTTGGCAAACTTATGTCCCGGGACCGCTACTTCGCCATACTTGGTAACCTGCCCTTCGTTACCAACACCAATGTACACTGAACAGACCGCCTGTGGAAGATAATGGGATTCTACGACATGATGAAGGCCAAGTTTTCCACATTCTTGAAGCCTTTTCAAAAGGTCGTGATCGACGAGTCTCTTGTGCTGTTCCGGGGGAAGCTTCACTTCCAGCAGTACATACCATCCAAGAGACATCGATTTGGCATCAAGCTCTTCGTCCTCTGTGACTGTAAGACAGGTTATGTGCTGGACTTCATTGTCTACAGTGGGAAGGAGGGTGAGGTTCTTGCAGATCAAGAAATAGGGTTCGCTGGAGCAGTGGTGAAGGCGATGATGGATCGCTACTTCAACAAGAACCACATACTCTACATGGACACAGTTACTATTATACGTCCCCCATCCTCACCAAGTACCTGAACAGGCAGCAAACCCAGACTGTGGGCACAGTACGGGGGACGAGGAAGAACATGCCGGAATTCCCCCAAAAGACCAAGAAGAAGGACATCTTCCTCAAGCAACATGGTCCGATGCTGGCAATCCATTGGCACGACCAAAGGAAGGTCAACTTGATCAGCACCATCCACAAGGGCAACCTGGTTGACTCTGGCAAAGTCAACCGCAGGACTAGGGAGCCCATCATGAAGCCAGACGCAGTTATGGACTACAATATAAACATGCGTCTGGTTGACAAATCAGACATGCAGGTCGGCTTCATCAACTGCCTGCGGACCTCCTGCAGGTGGTATAAGAAGTTCTTCTTGCACATGATGGATGTGTCTGTGCTGAACTCGTACAACCTGTACAAGCTGATGAGCCCCACAATGCCCAGGAAGTACACCAACCTTCGGAGATTCCAGAAACAGCTCATTCTGGATCTCATTGGGGAATATGCCGTGCCTGAGGATGCCCCACGAGCTCAACATATGCCAGGAGCTGGCACCATGGACTGCACATACGCTTCTGAACACCACAAGCAGCACAGGATCGTCGGCCTTCCAGTAGCTGCTGGTCGCAAGACCCAGAAACGGTGCCATGTCTGCAGCCACACCACCCGAAGACCCCAGACAAACACCAAAACCTCGTATCAGTGCCAGGAATGTCAGGTAGCACTGTGCATCGCGCCTTGCCACGATGATTTCCACATCCTGGTAAACTTCTAAGTGGCACTGACCCTGAGAACACTAGGGAAAGTGACACTAAAACAATAAAACACTATGTGCAAGTGAAAGTGACACTAAATACAATATAACAATATGTGCAAGTGAAAGAGACACAACAACTATATATTAGAGTAACTATTCAATAAGTATTTATAAGTGAAACCTGTAATAAGTGAAAGTGACACTAAAAACAATATAACAATATGTGCAAGTGAAAGAGACACAACAACTATATATTAGAGTAACTATTCAATAAGTATTTATAAGTGAAACCTGTAATAAGTGAAAGTGACACTAAAAACAATATAACAATAATGTCTAAGTGAAAGAAACAACCAAATGAAATAATTACAAGTGTCAATTACGATACCATACGGTACTGTACGCTTGCGTAGCCTAGCCTCTAACCTAGTAAGTGAAAGTGACACAAAATATATAACAAGTAATAATAACTCAATAATAACAGTGAGAGTGACAATAATTCATAACAAGAAGAGTAATAACAGTGAAAGTGACACAATAATATTACAACAAAAGTGAAAGTGACACAATAATATTACAATAACAGTGAAATATGTTATATAAAGTTTCATATAACTCAAATAATGGTTGAACAAGTAATAAATGACACAATAATATCACATTATCTCCATAAAAACATAATATCGTGTACCGGTACAAAAGCCACCGAAGCGACGAGTGACTTAGTGTGTGCTAGCCAGGGTCGCGGCGAAGCGTTCAGACGCAGGCGAAAATTCGCGGGAAATTACCTCCATTCCCCTCATCATATTTCGGCAACCACTTGTCGTAGGGTTGTCAACTCAACGCCATTCTACAGACGAAGGTTGGTTCTACACTATGCAATTTAGTTGACTGCTCTAGGTGGTCTCAATCAGTAGATATCGAATTATGAAGGTAGCCATTTTTCAGGAATATCCCCAGACACGACGATCACCTCATATGAGAACCCCCGGATCTGGAGGGTTAAGAACACTTGTGTTATGCATGCATTTGGAGTATTAGCTGGAAAACTCCTCATGTCGTAATAGTTCCTCTAATTTATATTACCGTGTGCCTTTTGGACTCATGTATATTGTAGCGGCAATGTTGTATAACGTAGTGGAACTATTTTACTGTTAGGTGAACAGAGGCATCCGGTGTGAGCAGAGTTAAGGAGGAAAATCAAAGAGTAAATAATATAAAGTGTGAGACTGAGGAAGCCAACTGCCGGTCATTTTGATGGATCCGGGGCCGGTATGATTCATTACCGGTACAGAGAGATCTGTGGTGTACTCTGTGTGTGTGTGTGTGTGTGTGTGTGTGATAGCGATATCTTTTACTGTGGTCGATTTGTTTGAAATGTGGGCGCTGTGGGCTGCCACCAAAGTGCTGTCACCCAGTTCTGTGTTGTACTTAAAGGTGGGGGTACATTGGTTGAGGTAAACATGGAAAATTAATCGCCAACCTGCATATAATTATCTTGTAAAATGCAATGTCACTGACAAAATTATTAACAATGGTATACAGGATTTTGCGGATCGTCTGTACCGGGCCTGTGACGTCATATTGACGTCACACCAGTATCCTCATCCTGAACTGGATGGTGGACTTACACTCCTGTGTCGTCACAGGCCCGGTATAGACGATCCACAAAATTATGTATACCATTGTTAATAATTATTTCAGTGCCATTGCATTTTGCAAGATACTTATGTACAACTTGGCGATTATCATTCCATGTTTATCTCAACCCATGAACCCCCACCTTTAAGGATACCCATCACTGCTTCCAGTACCACCATTGCCACCTTTGGGAGACCAATGCTTACACATGCATTCATATTTGTCGTTCACTCATGTAAAGACATATAACTCTGAATTCATATAATATATTTGTGTGTGAATTCATTTTGATTATATCCTTTGCTAATATATGTTCCTCGACTGATTAATGTCGGAGGTAGCTTTGTTTTGTGAAATTAACCCTGCAACCATTATATTTTGTGGTTTGTATCTTGTATTTTCGGGTGGATGGGACACGTTAGCCTTGGTTGACAACCTATCTAGGGGAGACAACCTTATACAAATCCGAGTGGATGGGACTCGTCAGCCTTGGTCGGCAACCTGTCTATGGTAGTAAACCTTATACAAAACTGTACTGCTCACCTAAGGGTGAAGCAGGTTAGTGGATGGACTGGCCGCACGCCACTGTAGACAAATAGTGCTATAAATATACATTGAATGCCTCGGAGTCAGACGGACCCAAAGTTGAGTGGTCAATCCTGTAAGTCCTTCAGGAAACTGGCGCGGATTGTCCTTCTGACAGGAGCTAGGTCTCCTTGGGGGCATTTTGTGCATGGCCACCCCTGTATAGAGGAAAAAGGCGTCCGGCAGTAGATAGATAGATCTTGTTAAAATTAAAAAAGAGTTAGTAATTTATTGTAATAAGTGGTAGGTGTTCAATATGGGAGAGTACCGTACCCTTCACACCATATAATATAGCACTACGATCAAAGTATACCAGTTGACGACCATCTAAGATATAATGGTATAGTGAGTATTGGATATCTATAACGTGTCCTCCAGTACCTCACTCACTCCGTCTCAAACTCGTTTCATAATTGTGTATTGGTCTATGCAGATGGGATGGTTCCTTATTAAATAGTAGTTTAAGTATCAGAGTAGTAATCATAATTTGCATATAAGTTTCCTTTATCATATATTGGTCCATTGTCATCATCATAATCAGTTTCATCATCGTCATCATCACCATTCATAGTCATCAACCCATCGTCATCATCATCACCTACAATTATCGGTTCTGTCATTTATTTAGTATGCATTCCCGTCGTCATTTAGGCCATTAATATAAACAAACATCATTATTATCCATCGTATTTACTATAGTTCTGGTTATTATTACGTATTCAGTATAATCCTACACAACTCCATTTCGTAAATATCGTGAGACGAGATTCGGACATTACAATATTTCATATCAGCGGATTGTATCAAAGTCAAAGAATCCGCGACCTAATTGTGTTTTATTAGTTACTAGCAGGGGTACCCGGCGTTGCCCGGGTAATCACCATAATCACCATCACTACTACCACCACTACTACTACCATAATCACCATCATCAATCACTACTACCACAATCATCACAATACTACTACTACCATAATCACCGGCCTCGACCTCCCTGTGCCTCATAAAACGGCGACCTCGATTTCGGCCGCTAAATGACCTCCGATTTTGGATCTGACCTCATCCGTATCCCTATTTTGGGGGGCTGCGAACAACTTTTGTTCCATACACCTTTTCGATCGGAGGCCTCCTTCTGCCCCAAACGGCCATTTTTTCGCATTTTTTTTCGCTCCCGTATACTACATACGTTCTGCCGAAAATTGTATTAAAAAAAAGTGTCTATTTCCACTAAACTCGCCTAAAACCATCTCTAAAGCCTGGGCTTTCCAACGGTGCCCCACACTCCCACCTGGCACCAAAACAGTAGGAGGAGTTTAGTAACAAAGGTCGGGTAACTGACAGACAGACAGACAAACATTGACCTTTATTTATTAAGATATGTGTTCTTATTATATTCACCTCCACCATGACGAAGTGTTACTTATGGTAGCGAGACATTGAACAATTTAAATATTTAACACACACACACACACACACACACACAACAGCCACAATGACCGAGTGCACTGAGTCGTTGTATTCTAGTATCTGGTATCGCGGGTTCGATCCCAGCTGTCTGCTGGTGAAGTTGCTGTCAAAAACTTTCCGGGCTGTGGAGGTTAGATGTGCATGCCCGACCCCTTCTGGGGATAGGAAGGCGCCCTTGTGGCAGCCAGAGTAAACATGTTGACTAGTTAGGGTATGTTAGGTTAAGGAATTGTAAAGTTCAGCCTTATTGGCTGCCGGCTCGAAATATACCAACTCTTCTTCTACTTCTTCTGCTTACATACTAAAGCACACCCAATTAGACACAGGCACACACAGACAGACACCGACACACACATTATTTGTACTATTATTATTATTATTACTATTATTTGTATTATTATTATTATTATTAGTAGTAGTAGTAGTAGTAGTAGTAGTAGTAATAGTAAAATAGTAGTGACTGTCAATACATCTCAATAATATTTTTGTTTTTTATCCTGCAGCAAAAATGGTACACATTATGTTACTTAATGTTATTTGTATCAATGGTACACATTATGTTACTTAATGTTATTTGTATCAATGTGTTGAGAACTATTTCAAACTGCTATTACATTATTCACTATCCGGTAGTATCATATATTGCTGCCTATGTTCCTTGCATCCAAGTTAATGCAGTTAAACCATAAATTAATATTGCAAGCATTAGCTGACAAAGATATTCCTTGTGGTGGAATACTAATAAATGCAGCAGAATGTGTGTGTGTGTAGCCATTATGTTATAAAGTTCCTGAATCGTATGTCTTTGTGAATTACTGCACTACGAGTTAATATTGGACCAAGTTAACGAGCGTGTGATAGCCTCTGTCATTGCTTTGTTCCCGTAAATTAATATATACTTCAAAGTCTGAACTTCTAATCAATTGTACCTATTTTTATATTCTTCACCGAGATTTCTTATTTCGTGAATGTATTTAAACAGTATTTATATATTAATGAACTTCTACTGTTTGGAAGATTGTCCCACACTGTATTTCAACAATTAAAATACTAAAAACGAAAAAGAAAAGAAAGAAGAAACATGAAAAGGATTGTCCTATTTCCGTCTGGTTTCTCTGCTCTGTTTATGCCATATTGTCTATTATTGCAACCAGTTATGTCAGTGTCGTTATTTGTGATGTTTTATTATCTCTGTGTATCTGTTGGTCTACGTCTACCTAGAAGTCAGCCTGCCATTGTATTACAGTATTCTTCCTCGTCTCTGTCAATTTCCATTAACGTGTGTGTCAATTGGTCATATTAATGATGTCTGTATAATTAATATATGGGTCACTGTCAATAGCTCTCTGTCTACCTAAATAACTATAACCATCCATCTGTCTATTACTGCCCATGACCCTTCCTCTGTCTGTGGTATGTAATCTTCGTGTCAGGCTGTCTGTCAGCTTAAGGGGGAGGTACTCGCTTTTTATGGACCCCCTTCTCCCTCATGTTTAGACCAATTAGTTTTGCGATTTTAAGACGCTCGTTTACTAGTTTGGCGATTTTAAGACCTTTCGCCCCATTACTTTGTCAATATTAAGACCTTTCGTGCTGTTTAGGAGTCAATATTTTCCTGGCGAGCGGTAGCGAGCCTGTAATTTTTGATGGCAAAGGCCGGGACATTCGTCTACCGAAAAATGTACAAATACATTTTGAAAGGGGGTATAGGTTTTTGTTTGTGTTAAGCTTGATGGAGGTCTAACAAGGAAACTCAAAATTCAATAAATTAAAGAATAAGTAGCCCAAACACCAAGCACTATCCCCTTAGCAGTTTGTTACCACCCTCGGCTCCAGTCCTCTCCCTTAACAGTCTGTCACTCTCCATTAACAGTCTGTCTCCCTTAACAGTCTGTCACTCTCCCTTAACAGTCTGTCACTCTCCATTAACAGTCTGTCACTCTCCCTTAACAGTCTGTCACTCTCCATTAACAGTCTGTCACTCTCCCTTAACAGTCTGTCACTCTCCCTTAACAGTCTGTCACTCTCCATTAACAGTCTGTCACTCTCCCTTAACAGTCTGTCACTCTCCATTAACAGTCTGTCACTCTCCCTTAACAGTCTGTCACTCTCCATTAACAGTCTGTCACGACCATCGGCTCCAGTCCTCTCTCTTAACCGTCTGTGACCACCCTCGGCTCCAGTAGTCTCCCTTAACAGTCTGTGACCACCCTCGGCTCAAGTAGTCTCCCTTAACAGTCTGTGACCACCCTCGGCACCAGTTCTCTCCCTTAACAGTCTGTGACTCTGCCTTAACAGTCTGTCACCCTTAACAGTCTGTCTCCCTTGACAGTCTGTCACTCTCCCTTAAGTCTGTCACTCTCCTTTAACAGTCTGTGACCACCCTCGGCTCCAGTCCTCTCCCTTAACAGTCTGTGACCACCCTCGGCTCCAGTACTCTCCCTTAACAGTCTGTGACCACCCTCGGCTCCAGTCCTCTCCCTTAACAGTCTGTGACCACCCTCGGCTCCAGTCCTCTCCCTTTTTCTTCTTTTTTCTTTTTTTAAGAGACAATGAACGGAGGAAGGAAAAACACAGATAAAACAAAAGGGTCCATGTGCCTAAAGGCATCCTCCATTCATAAAATGTTTGTAACAACTGGATTTAAACTGTTGTAGATTGTAAGTTTGTGGAAAGCAACTCGAGGGAAGTGAATTCCAAAGAGTAGTATTTCTTGGGATAAATGAATTTTGATAAGCAGAAGTTCTGCATTGTGGAGGAGAAAGTGTAAATTCATGGGCGCTCTCAGCTGCCCTAGTTCTACGGGGAAATATGTGGAGAGGCGGCACAATTGAAGCAAGTTCTTCGGAACAATTGTTGTGAAAATATCTGTAGAATAATGTGGTCTGTGACCATCCCCGGCTCCAGCCCTCTCCCTTAACAGTCTGTGACCACCCTCGGCTCCAGTACTCTCCATTAACAGTCTGTGACCAACCTCGGTTCCAGTCCTCTCCCTTAACAGTCTGTCGTTCTCCCTCAACAGTCTGTCACCACCCTTAACAGTGTGTGCCCACCTCGGCTCAAGTACTCTCCCTCTACACATAATTAATATCCGGTTATCTTGTCTCCTCCAAAGATTGAGCATGCTGAGAGAGAGGCCTTTGACAAACTTCCCCACAATCTAAAATCGCATGGAATACAAGACGGTGTGTTGAAATGGATAGAAAGTTGGCTCAGCGACAGAAAGCAAGGAGTAGTCATAAATAATAAGGCATCTAAATGGACCAATGTACTGTACATAGCGGGGTACCCCTGGGATCGGTACTAGGACCAATTATCTTTCTAATTTACATCAACGACATAGATGAGGGTCTCACCTGTACAATCTCAAAGCTTGCTGACGATAAAAAAATTGAAAATAGCGTACTCTCAAAAGAACAAGTTGACGATATGCAACACAATCTAGATAAGTTGTCATGTCGGGCCCAAATTTGGCAAATTAGTTTCAATGCGGATAAATGTAAAGTACAGTAAACCCTCGCTAACTCGGACTAATTGGGGGGAGACCACTTCCGAGATGCCCGATTATCCGAGATGTCCGAAGTCAGACTTATGTCCGACTTAAGAGAGGGAAAATTCCGAATTAGAAGAGGAAAGTTCTCGTCAGAGAAAATTGAGATCACTTCCTTTGTTTGTTTGTTTTTTGTACATGTGAAATTCATCATATTAATGACAAATACTAAGCTTATTATGTTTTCAGGGACAGTACAGTACATAGTAATTAATATTAACACAATAATTAAAAGGCACAGGCTTCAATTCATCCTAAAATCACTTAAAACCGAGTGAGAGAACATTGTAAATCGGACACAAAACCCGTCCAACTCGGAAATTTCCGAGATATACAGGGACATTTCCGAGAGGCCGATGCCATTCCGAGAAGTGCGGGTTTACGACTAAAAAGAGTCCGAGTTAGCGGGGATTTACTGTATTACATATCGGATACCAAAATTAGAAAGCAAACTATTCAATGAATGGCACTAAGCTTAAGATTATAGACAGAGAAACCGATCTGGGAGTAACAATATCGAGTAACCTAAAACCGAGTCAACAATGTTCAGAACTGGTTAAGAAGGCAAACTAAATAATTGGCTTTATAGGCAGGTCATTTGAGCATAAATCCAAAGAAGTTATCCTAACTCTTTACAATACCTTAGTCCGCCCTCTTCTGGAATACTGCGTTCAATCCTGGTGCCCTTATTACCAAAAAGATATAGACAAGCTAGATTGAGTTCAACGTAAAGTTACCAAAATGATACCTAACCTAAAGAACAAACCATACGAGGAGCGTCTTAGAAAATTAAATCTATTTCCTTTAACCCATCGCAGATTAAGAGGCGACTTAATTCAAGTGTTCAAAATCAACAAAGGCATCGACAATATGAACTGTAGAAAGGACTTTACTATTGACCAATCTAATTACACGGGGGACAATGGTTGCAAAATTATTGGTCAATCATGTAACTCACAAGGATCTAAGAATTTCTTCTTCAATCGAGTTGTCAACTTATGGAATGGGCTTCCACGAGACGTTATAGACTGCAGCACCGTTGATTCCCTTAAACTTCGCCTAGACAAATATCTTGCATCAAACCCACGACTGACTGCGTTTGTAAATTAATAACTTGATTTATTCCCCCCTCTAATTCATCGAGGATTCGAGGATTATTGCGTATACATATTACCAAGACGTTACTCTCTTTTTCCCAGATATACGAAAGATCACTTATAACTGTGTTATGTCACTAACCCATCTGTCCCGTACTAACTTCCTAATGCTGCCACGGACATTAGTTCCAGGGCAGTAGTTCCCTTTCCAATGTTCCCTTACCCACTCTAAACCTCTGTTTGGACACTTGATCCTCAGTGTTTTGGAGGACAAGCAGCCTAAATGGGTAACTATACCTGTTGTTACTTTATTTCCTTTGTACTCCTTTGTACTCTCTCTCTCTCATTGATAACCATCCATGACGGCTCTCATAACCATCCATGACGGCTCTCATAACCATCTATGACGGCTCTCCCACCGTCAACAGCCCCGCATCGCCACTGAGAAAACTCGGTCATAATTTGAGTATTTCATAACCCTATTTCCTTTATTCATTGCATGAACAGTAGTTAAGTGCTTGTTTAACCTCCACATAGTTCTGTAGTTGCCGTGCATGTTATTTTATTGCTTTTCTGACTGATAAACATTATTATTTACATTTTGTATCCTAGCTTGTAGCAGACAACGCGCACCTCTAATCGATCTAGCTTTGTATTTTCTTATTAACTCTACTAGTTATCGTATTCAGTATCCTACTGTAGCTATATATATCTGTAATTTTAGTTGGTGCTTGCATGATCTTGTAGTTACCTTTGACTGATAACTTTGTTTATCTAAATATAATCCTGCTTGACTAGCCTGCAGTGACAACAGTGCCATCTGTTGATACAGTATATTAACACATTGTGTGCAGTTACACTTTATTTTTATATCTCTATTTGGTGAATTGTATATTTAGTTACATATTTTATTATATATATATATATATATATATATATATATATATATATATATACAGTATATATATATTTTTTTTTTTGTAGGTAGGTTATCACCCCTGGTAGCCTATTTCTGCTCATTATATAATTTTTGTTTTCGGTTAGTTTTGTTTTCGGTTAGGCTAGGCTATCACCCCTGGTGGCCTATCTCTGCGTATTTCAATTTTTAAATTTTCGGTTAGGCTATCACCGCAGGTGGTCTATTTCTGCGTACCGGTATTTCATATTTTGTTTTCGGTTGGTTTTGTTTTCAGCTAGGCTAGGCTATTGCCCCTGGTGGCTTATTTCTGTTTAAATAAAAGCAAAATTGTTTTCGGTTCGGCTATCACTGTGTATTTAAATTAGTTTTAATTTTCGGTTAGGCTATCACCGCTGTTAACCTATTTGTGCGTATTTCGACATTTTTGTTTTCGATTAGGCCTATTTAAGTAAGTGAAGCGACCTGTAGTGAGTGAAGTGTTTTTAACACCTTAAGAGCGGCCTAGGCGGTATATAATATGTAGCCACCAGCGGGGTGTTTTTACCCAAAATAGGGCTGTTTACGTGATCATTTTCATGCCTAAATAAGACCCAGAGCGCGGCCTAGGCGGTATATAATATGTAGCCACCAGCGGGGTGTTTTTACCCAAAATAGGGCTGTTTACGTGATCATTTTCATGCCTAAATAAGACCCAGAGCGTAAAACAAGTATCTATCCCTGAAAGGGCATAAACAAAGCTTTCCAATGACACCACAACGATCCTTTTATGACCGCTAGTTTTCTTGCAACAACCGCGCAACACGAGTGCAAAAAGCATGTAATTCGGTACTTTCCCCATACAATTCAGTATGTAGAGAGTGAGAGAGGGAAGGAGGAGGCGGGATTCGTGTCAGTAGGTTCGCCGCGGTGGTCTGGAGCAGTCATACGCTCGCTACTCTCCTGCCACCACTTGTCTCTCTCTCTCAGCAACATTACGTGCTGAAATTGCCACACGACCTATGTCGCGCGCCGCCAGATAGTCCAGATTTATTATACTCGACTTATGTTGCGCGCCGATAGTTAGGGGTTAAAGTGAGATAAGTGTTATTAAAGTGTATTATTGACTTCATGTAAAAGTAAAATTTTCAAGGTTCAATTGTATTAGAAGTGACATGAAGTTATTTACAGTGAGTGAAGTTATTTACAGTGAGTAAAGTGATCTGCAGTGTGTGAAGTTAATACAGTGTTCTGAAGTGAGACAAGTGATTAGAAGTGACTTAGAGTGAATTGATTTGAAATTTTGTTATAGTCACCATGTTTCGCACCTGCACGAACTGTTCCGGTAGGTTTGGCCCTACCATGTTTGCCTGCCCCGATGATCATGTCTGCCGATTCCACCAGCTCCGAGAAGATTTGGCAGCTAAACTGGATGAAGGTAACGTCAACATTAACGCCCTTACCAAGAAGCTGGAAACACTCCAAGAATTTGCGACGCTTAACGTAGGAGTATCATCAAATGAAGCAATTACTACCACAGCGGCATCTTCCAACAGCCCAACGCCTGATATAGCGGTACCTGCTTCAGTACATGCACCACATCAGGAAAATAATGACTCCGCTCCATCTCAGGAAAACTTCCGCGTCGTGAGAAACAACGTTAGCCCCATCACAAGGAGGTTCATCACCGAAACCATGTGCCAGAACCGTTACCAGATTCTTGCGGACTTAGACGACGAAGAAGAAATAAAAGAAATTCGGCTCGTAGGAGATTCCATGGTTCATGGACAACTTATGGAGTTCTGCGCCAAGGCACCCAGGACCAGGAAGCGCTTTTGTATCCCGGGTGGCGGTGTGGACGACGTTGCAGGTGCAGTCAACGAACTTTCAAAGTTAGCCCCCTCACGCACAATGTACGTCATTCATGTCGGATCTAATGACGTGCAGCAGACCCGATCGGAGGACCTCATGCTGAAGTACCGGAAGCTGATTCAGAAGTATAAGGAAAAGTCAGGCTGTGTCATCATATCAGGGATTGTCCTCAGGATCGGTGTGGAAAGCTGATTCTTCAATATAGCTACCAGTGCAAATTGTCGTCTGGCTACCTCTGTAGGGAAGAAAACGTTGGATTCATCAATACCTGGAATGACTTCTACCGTGAAGATCATCTGTTTGTAGCGGATGGATTCCATCTGAACCAGGTGGGAGCAGCAAGATTTGGCCGCCTGCTTCACGACGCAGTAAAGGATTATTGGAGAAAGAGCAGAGCCAACCAAGGACCACCAGGGACGAGGTTCAAGGCCCGAGGACCACCAGGGACAAGGATGGAGGATAGTGGACGACCAGGGGCGACGATTGAGGACCAAGAACTACCAGGGACGACGATCGAGGACAGCGAGAACGGAGGACCACCAGAGACAATGATCGAGGACCGAGGACCACTAGGAACAATGATCGAGGACACCGAGGACCGAGGACAACCATTGACGAGGGTCGAGGACTGAGGGCAGACAGGTACATAAATGTAAATCTGAGCAGAACCAATAATTTGAATAAAGAGCGTTCCGTGAATTCGAAATCCAAAACTTTGAATGTTTTCTATGCAAACGCTCATAGCATACGCAATACATTTTCAGATTTAGAGGAACTAGTGTTTACGGAAAATTACAATTTTATTGGCATAACAGAATCTTGGCTCAATACAGAAGACAGAGACTTTTTAGCAGAGTATTAACTTCCCGGTTATGTAATGTTTGAGAAAAGCCGAATTAAAAGAAATGAAGGTAGAGTTGTATTTTTTATCAAAGAAAGTCAATCCGACCCTCTTTTCAAAACCTAAAATTGTGAACATCGACACATCCTTTGTGCTAATAAAGAACAATAGAGGTACAAAAATAATACTTGCACTACTTTACAGACCTCCAGCTCAATCAGTGCCAACTACCAAGATTTTTATGAGCAAATTGCAGACTTAAGTAACTCGCAAGATACCGTAATCTTTGGCGACTTCAATTTACCTGTGACCACGTGGGAAGATAGTATTACTTCACACTCTGGACAAGACCTATATGCAAACTTGCAAGAGAGTTCGCTATATCAATATGTTAGATCTCCAACCCGTAGAAATAATGTCCTTGACCTTGAACTTTCAACAAAAGAAGAATTGATAGAGAATTTGAATGTCGGTGATGAATTCAGTAACAGCGACCATCGTACGATAACTTTCAGTTAAAAGTTTACTTGTAACGAACCAAATAGCAACATCAAGAAAGTCTCTACTTTCAAGCAAGCAAACTTTCGTAAACGTAGAGCAATGTTTAATGAAACTGACTGGACCTTTTTAATTATCAATAACGACATAAATACATCTTGGGAATCTTTTGCAAACACTTACCTAAAAGCAGTGCAATACTGCATACCATCGAAAATAAGGCGTACAGGCCATAATGATAAGCCCAAATGGTGGAATAAAGATATTTCAAACTGTCTGCTTGCTAAAAAGTTTGCTAATGATAGATTAAAATCCTCACAAACTGACGAAGAACGGGTGAAATTTGTAGAACTACAACGCAAAGCCAAAAGGTTAATTAAGCAAAGTAATAAGACCCTGGAGTTACATGTTGCGATTCAAAGTAAAACAAACCCAAAGGAATTCTATAGTTATATCAGGAAGAAGAGAGTAGTTACTTCAACTGTAGGACCGTTAGTCGATGATATTGGAGAATATATCAAAGACAAAGTAGAAATGAGTAATGCCCCCAATACCTTCTTTGCATCAGTTTTTACAACAGAAGACCTCATTGATATCCCTACAGCATCGCCGATTCAGGTATATAATTATGATGTTCTAAGCAATATCACCATTACAGAGAGAGAAGTATTGAAATGTTTAGATAAACTCAAGGTAAATAAAACGCCCGAACCTGATACAATCTCACCTAGAGTCCTAAAGGAAGCTAATGATGAGTTCTCCAAACCACTGACATTGCTATTCAATAAATCCTTGCAGTCTGGAACTATGCCTGATCAGTGGAAGCTAGCTAACGTAACTCAGATTTTTAAAAAAGGCAGCAAATCCCTACCCAGTAACTATCGTCCAATTAGCTTAACCTCAGTTGTATGTACAATGCTATAAACGCTCATAAGAGACAGACTCGTAAATCACTTAGAGGAAAATAACATACATAAAGATACTCAACACGGCTTTCGTAGCAAACGTTCCTGTTTAACAAACCTCTTAGACTTCTTCCACGATGTCCTCAACCTCTATGATGAGAGTAAAGCTGTAGATATTATATACCTTCATTTTCAAAAGGCCTTTGACAAAGTTCCCCGCAAACGTTTACTGCTAATACTAAAAGCGCATGGAATACAAGACTGTGTGTTGAAATGGATAGAAAATTGGCTCCCCGACAGAAAGCAAAGAGTAGTCATAAACGGTAAGGCATCTAAATGGACCAATGTAAGTAGCGGGGTACCCCAGGGATCGGTACTAGGACCAATTATCTTTCTAATTTACATCAACGACATAGATGAGGGTCTCACCTGTACAATCTCAAAATTTGCTGACGATACCAAAATTGCAAATAGCGTACTCTTAAAAGAACAAGTTGACGATATGCAACACAATCTAGATAAGTTGTCACGTTGGGCCCAAATTTGGCAAATGAGTTTCAATGCGGATAAATGTAAAGCACTACATATCGGATACCAAAATGATAAAGCAAACTATTCGATGAATGGCACTCAGCTTTAGAATGTAAACAGAGAAACCGATCTGGGAGTAAGAATATCGAGTAACCTAAAACCGAGTCAACAATGTTCAGAATTTGTTAAGAAAGCAAACAAAATAATTGGCTTTATAGGCAGGTCATTTGAGCATAAATCCAAAGAAGTTATCCTAACCCTTTACAATTCCTTAGTCCGCCCTCTTCTGGAATACAGCGTTCAATCCTGGTGCCCTTATTACCAAAAAGATATAGACAAGCTAGAACGAGTTCAACATAGAGTTACCAAAATGATACCTAGCCTAAAGAACAAACCATACGAGGAGCGTCTTAGAGAATTAAATCTATTTCCTTTAACCCAGCGCAGATTAAGAGGCGACTTAATTCAAGTGTTCAAAATCATCAAAGGCATCGACAATATGAACTGTAGTAAGTAATTCACTATCGACCAATCTAATTACACGCGGGGAAACGGTTGCAAAATTATCGGTAAACCTTTTAACTCGCACAAATCTAGGAATTTATTCTTCAATCGAGTTGCCAACTTGTGGAATGGGCTTCCCCGAGACGTTATAGACTGCAGCACCGTTGATTCATTTAAACTTCGCCTAGACAAATATCTTGCATCAAACCCGCGACTGACTGCGTTTGTAAATGAGTAAATTTATTTTATCCCCCCCTCAGTTACTAACCCATCTGTCCCCTACTAACTTCCTAATCCTGCCACGGACATTAGTTCCAGGGCAGTAGTTCCCTTTCCGATGTTCCCTTACCCACTCTAAACCACTGTTTGGATAATTGATCCTCAGTGTTTTGGAGGACAAGCCGCCTAGAAGGGTCACCAGATATGTTGTTGCTTGATTTCCTTTGTACTCCTTTGTACTCCCCACCATTATTTGCAAGCTATCATTTGTCCCTTAAAATATTGTAATACTAAAGTTGATATTGAGAGGCGATAAAACAGCTTACTGATACTATGTATTATGGTAACGTCATTCTAGGACTCGAGGAACGAAAGTGTGAAGTAATGTTGTGATGAGAGTGAGAGTGGTAAATATTGACGTAATATTAGAACACTTCCATTAACTTCACTAACATATTATCTGGTCTGTACAGTTGACCCAAATAAATAATGTCATAGTTGTCATTGTGCTTCGTTCTCTGGCATGTACTAATAAAGTAACACCCCGTTCTTAACATTATTAATCATCAATTACAAACCCCAATGCACATGAAAGCATATGGTCCTCCCGGAATGTCAGGAAATGTCAGGATATGGTAGGGATAAAACTGGAAATAATCTGACATAAACGGTAGCCAAACACAAAGTAAAGATGAAGCAAAGGAGATACCTGAAGACAAAAGGTAAAATGGGAAATGTTAATTAATTAACCCACTGAGCCCCAGCTAGTTTAGAATAAATGTACATCCAGGGACCGGCCGTTTTGGCCAAACATGTGTTTTTGCTAAAATGGAAGAAAACAAAATTCTCACCTCGGTCATTTAGGGGTCGTATGGGGGGGGGGAGGGGGCATCCTCATACATCAGCTGAGGCTGGGCGGCCTTCAAACTTCCCGCCCGGCCAGCCACAGTTGAGCGTGGCAGCATGGCAGATGTACGATGCGGCCAGTTTTTGAGTGACGGTTATTTACACCACCAGAGCATCATGTGTGCCTTCATAGTTCATATACCACTAACATGTATCACATAATGTCATTGTAAGTGAAGTTACAGTGTGAAAAGTGCTTAGATATAAGTCTTGTAAGTACACACGAGTGGCAAGAGCGTGGCGCGTCCCCGTTGCCATGGAGACTGGCGGCCATCATGGTCTCGGACAATAACAGAACGTACGAACTGACACACACCCAGCTGACTGACACGCGCCACCATACACTTTCCCTTTTCTTGCGTTTCTCTCTTACACCCCTGCTGTATTCAGTTTTCATGTCACTTCCTCTCTTTATTCAGTTTATTACTTTATCATATGTTTTATAGTTATAGAATATGAGTGTCACACATTTTTTTACGCACATTTGACTTAGAAATAGTATATATTTACACTTATTGGTGTCCGTCACTGTTTTACGTATATTTGAGTGTCAATCTCATTTACATATTGTGTTCGGCTCTTTGTATACATTTATATTTACACTAAGTTTATATACACACACACTAAATTGCGTCTTTTATCGCAGGCTTTCAGTACACTCGTTTAGAAATTGTCAAGGGTGTGATACTCCCTGAAGCAGTCTGGGAGACACAGTGGAACATCACATTCTCTGCACATCCACCTGGTATCTGTTCTCTCAGGCTGCCTCTGTGTCATGTTGCGGCACACATGACACCGTCTTCGGGGTTTGTCATTGTTTTCTGTGGGCGGCACATATTCAGGGAAGTGGCATTGTGTCAGCCTGGCAATCCCTTCTGCTGCTGGGCGTCGATGGGCCCGTGGTTGCTGGAAGTGGGGGGCAGTCATGTATTCCCTCAACACCTCCCTGGACAACACGATGCAGAATTTCTCCATCGTTTTCTGCTTGCCGGTGATTGTTGAGTAGAGGATATGGCTGTTATAGAGGGTGAGATCGAGGAGGTGTAAGAATAACTTCTTATACCACCTCATCGTCTTCCTTGCACACTCAAATGACGAGATGACAGCATCTGATTTATCCACCAGCTGCATGTTGATGTTATAATCACAGATGGCCGAAGGTTTCTTGATAACTTCGCCAGTTGCTCTGTCACGACGTCTGCTGTCTTGGAAGATGGGAAGGTGGACTGTTGTGAGGACGTTCACATCCCGGTTATCCATCCAGGACAACATGAGGACATTGTTAGCCTGCTTGTGGATGATGGAGCCCTTTTCCCGCCTGGGTGGTAGTTCGGGCATGAAGATCCGATTCCTCCTGACGGTGCCACAGACTCCTGTAGTGCGGCTATGCAGGAACTTGGCAAGGGAGGAGGGGCTGGTGTACCAGTTGTCCAGGTACAGTATGTGGCCCCTGTCCAGGTAGCCCTGCAGCATGGTGATGACGACGGCCCCAGAAATTCTGTATGTCCTCGTTTCCACCAATTCCGTTTTCTTGCCCATATACAGAATTAGGTCCTGGATGTAACCAGTTCGACAGTCACACATCACGAAGGTCTTCAGGCCATATCGATGTCGTTTGCTGAGCATGTACTGCCGGATGCCAATATTCCCCCTCCACAGCAGCAAACTCTCATCAATAATGAGCTTCTGATGGGGTATGAAGGCAGCAGCAAGCTTCACCTTCAGGTACTCGAAGATGGGTCTTATCCTTTCCATGGGGTCCTTCATAGCTCTGGGTTGACTTTGATTTCTGGTGTGGGCTGCCAGTCTCTCAATGAAATGGAGGTTCCCCATTATGGCTGTGAACCTATTTCTGCTCATTATTTGGCCAAAAATAGGGGTTCAGACGAGGGGATCTCAGGACCAGTACTTTTTTATGGAGGATTTCCTTGTGACCCCCATCATCATTACAATGGCCAAGAATGTGTAAAACTCCGGGACATCAAGGGAGGACCATGACAGCCTTGCAGAGCATTTTGACTGGAGCGCTCCTTACCAGCCATGAAATAATAATTGTACCAGTTGGTCTGGTCAACAATTAGAGCCACGAGATTGGTAGTGAAGAACTGCCTGAAGATTTCAAGCCTCGTGGTCTGTCGCCCCTGGTTTGGGAGCGTAGGGCCGGCAATCCCAGCGCCCACAAAGTTGTAGTCGGTGGGCACAAAGTTGTCGCCATCAACCCAATCCCACACGTCGGGTTGAGCGGCACCTTCGTCGTCAGAGTCGTCAGGAGGGGAGTCACCATCAGGGTGGGAGGGCCTTGCCCTGCCTCTTGCCGTGCCTCTTGCCCCTCTTCTTGCCCCTCTTGCCCCTGCCCTCGGCCTTGGTCGAGCTGGCCCAGCCCTTGCTCTAGCACCGCCAGGGGTGGGGCATATTAGGGTCACCATAGACACCCTTCGGCCACGCCCACGCACAGGACCACGGGCACGCCCACGTATGTTTATAGGGCGTTGCGCACGATCAGGGCGTTGTGGCGACTCAGGCGGTGATGGTGTCTGAGTGTCGTGTCTGTGGGATGTCCAAGGCTGAGGAGAAGGTACAGGTGAGTATGGTAGTGGTCCGGGAGGTGATGGTGGGGGCGAGTCAATCTGGGGTGATGAGGGAAACAGGCGGCGTGAGGCAGGGCGTGGGTGGGGTGGTGGAGATGATTCTAGGGCAGGCATATCCTCATCTGTTGCTTCTGAAGAAGAAGTCAATGGCTGCGCTGCTAATATGGCTGCACCCCTGCGCAACCCATAGAAAGTGTGAGGGGTTGGCACTTTTAGTGGAGAGGGAATGAGGGGTGGTGGGGAAGGCAAACGCGGTGGGGGAGCACCACGGCGAGGCACGTGTGGTGTCGGATCTTGGCGCACCTCACCCTCCTCCTCCTCCTCCTCCTCCTCTCCCTCCAAATCCTCACCTCTTCTCTTCTCTGCCCTACGATGAGAAGGTGGAATGTTGAGGAAGGCCATGGGATCTGGGTCATCTTCCTCTTCCCCACTTGCTGGGGAGTCCACTATGTCACGGGGAGCGGGGGAACGTCAGCTACTCTCCTCCCTTTCTTGTAGCCTGGCGTACCGTTCAGCGATGGGGAGATAGGGTTCCTTCTCATGCATTTCGTCTATCTCGGCCAAAGTGGGACTATATTCGTCCTCTGAATCGTCATTTGATGATCCAGTGTCACTATCAGGCACATCACTCTCGTCAAGTATGGCCATGGCATCGGCCAGGGATATTCCCCTGCATGGGTAACGGCATGGTATATCCGACATGGTGTTGCACTCGCGAAATGTATGGGTAAACTGACTTTCCTTTGTTACGCACGTCCCTTGTCCCAACAAACCGAGATTTGTGGATTGCCATACATTGCCAGTTGTGTGCTGTGTGGCAAGCTCGTTGAGGTAGTGTAACTGGCGATGAACTCCGCAAACATGTGTGGGTTCGAGCCGGGGGGGGGGGGACAGTACAAGAATGTAATATATTTAGCAAAAAGGTTTTCAAGGCATGATATAAAGAAAAGTTTACTAGACAACGGAAGAACCTGAGGAGCTTGTCAAAAACTGTTATTATAATGTAGGGAATCAAGAAGAACAATAACATGTATAATCCAGTTAAAATGTGAAATGAAGAAACAAGGGAAAATTGTGTGGACAGTAATATGGAGAAAGAGAGAAAAATGTATAATAATCGCAAGGACTTCTAGGAAGTAAGAGAGAGAGAGAGATAGCTGGCTGCCTGGCTGTGAGAGGGGACCAACAGAAATTAATGATGAGGGGAGGGGAAGTGGACAGCTATATTTATATTCCCATCAAGATGGGTCAGTTACTGCAGATCGTTACCAGATGTTGCTTTATCTTGATAGCAGGTATGGGGGGTTTGTTTTGGAGTACTTATATATCTTACCAAGAGGTGAAAAGAACAAACGTTTATATTACAAAAGTTAGTTTTTTTTAACCCGTGAACGGCACCCAGACTCTGAAGAGGTTTTACTGGGCGAAGGCGACGGGCCTCTTAAGATCCAAGGCGTAAAATAAGCCTTTTAAAAGACCCCAGTTGCACTCATAACTAAGGATTATGTGATTAAGTGAGATAATTCCCCTCCATACCTTCTATCACTCCTCCACATGCGTCAAAACCCCGTCCTTTCCCCCTCCCTTTAATAATTACCTATTTTTCCACTTATTCCATTGTTTATCAGTTTATTTTCCACGTCAATATCCCCCACCCAGTTTCAAGGTCGTGTGGGACGCATATAGAGATCTTGGCAAGAGAGAGCCTTCACTTACAAAGCTCCAGTGCCGGTCGGCAATATTTTGTCTTTTTCACCTCCCAAATACTATTCTCACTTGTTTTTTTGCTGTTACATGTTAATATTTTCATATTAAATGTAAAATAGGTGCATATGAATAAGTAATAACAATATTTATCGGATAATGACAATTTTAGTCGGGAGTGTATGAAAATATCCTCGCCCGGCGGGCACTTTCAAATACCATAGGTTCCCGTTTAATGGTTAAGCATGACTGTACAAGCTGCCCCAACTCAATGTGATCAAATCTTGCCCACGATAAAGGCTGGCAGGCAGGGACAGATCCAATGATGATGATCTGAGGGTAGGGTTACGCATCAAAATATCATACAGGGCTACAGGGTTCTCGTTAATTCTGTTCTGATTACTAACCTCCTTTGCTCTCTCTCTCTCTCTCTCTCTTAAGTGATGATGCTGTGAAGGAAAGATGTACAAGAGTGCACATATCTAGTTAATTTCGTTTAGATTACATTATTGAAAATAGGTGCATGCACCGTGTTAGGAGATTACACTGGTTTTGTTGTTAATGTATTGAAGGTTAAGTGTGTCACACACATTTGGTTGTATGGTCTATTGAGACATATCCCACCACAAATCCGTAGACGGAACACCCATAAACGTGATGAGTTGTAGAGTGTAGAAGATGGCGATTAAAGGGGCAACACTGTTCTCAACAGCGATGGTGGAGTAGGGAACCTCACATTCCCATCATACGGCACGGGTATTTAGGGTGAAAAACTTGAATTTTGTTTTCATTATTTATACCTTCAGTATTGTAGTTAACAAGTCGGTGGCATTGTAGCTGGAGTCTGAATAGGTCTTGGTGTGAGACACAGGTTTGTTGAGTCTGTAGCAGAGACTCTAATTAGCAATGTGGGGGTGTTGGTGTGCTATGCAGCAATGGTGTTAATAACGCAACAGTGCGGTTTTACAAACCAGTTGTGGCCTTACAGACTGTTAACTGTTAAGTTGGTAAAAGTCTTTCTGGTCCGAGACATGTGAGTGCTGCTGAGACACATAGTTTCTTGGTGCTCTACTTGCTCGGTGTTTGTTTCAGGGTTCTTTATATAGTTGTTAGCACATGCAGGCCTATACCAATATTGGCTAAATTGTGGCTTCTAGTAGGTTGTTAGTGGTTGGCTGGAATCCTGTAGAATAGCTGCGTGATAAAAGATCACATACATAAAGGGGTAGAGAGCTGCCGATATTCCCTTGTGGAAACCAGGTGTATCGTGGCGGTCATAGGTTACACATGCTATCATTACTGTCTCCTTCTATAACCAGGGTAGAGAAACTGTAGACGTGTGTTGATGGCATATTAATTACTGTCTTCTCTGTCTATCCATCTAAAATGTGTTATTTAATCCTTTCTCTGAAAAGCTTGTTTATTGACCTTCCTTCCACACTACTTTCAACCTAATACCAATTATTATGCACATGTCAATATTTATTTTAAATCCAGCCACAGGCTTCGATACTTTTCATCTGTTTACCTATGGTACATTAAAATTATATTCTCACTCATTTATGGCATTGGTTTGTCTGTAAGTGTGTCGATTGTGTGAATGTCTGTGTGTCTGTGTGGGAGAGAAGGGGTCTTCATTAGAAAACTGGAGAATTCGCTCCGAAATGAGTTCGCCCCGCTCTGAGAAGTCGCCCCGCCGCGAGTTCGCCCCTTTAATGTCCCCCCTCCCCCCTAAAGGGGTACTGAAGAATTCCCCCTCTATTCATCTCTGTAACCTAACCCAACCTGACCCTAACCTAACCTAACCTGACCCTAACCTAACCCAAACCCTAACCTAACCTAACCTAACCTTACCCTAACCTAACCCTACCCTACACTAACCTAACCTAACCCTAACCGAACTTAACAAATGAGTACAAATGAGTAATGTCCTCAATTCCTTCTTTGCATCAGTTTTTACTACAGAAGGCCTCAGGGGTTGGGGGCTGGATGGACATAAGTGGTAAGCTCCAGGGGTGGTGGTGGGGCGTGTGGGGGGGGGGCGGGGGGGAGTTTAAACGGGGCGAAATCGTTGTCCAAGAACAGGGCGATATGGTTTCGGGGCGAATTCTCCTGTAACCCTTCATTACGGCTCCGAGTTTGATGTTCCTCTGTGATTCAAACCCTGACCCTGCCTGAACCTTCAATTTCTTCAGTGCTCTTCATTCCCACATGTTTATCTATAATATAATAGTTATAATATTTGTTGTGCTACCATGCATCTGATTGTGTACATGTCTGCCGTATGTGTGTTTAGTTTGTTATATGTGTTTCTCGTTTGTCAACCCACACTGAAACAGTTGATTCCAACCTCAACCCTTTCTCCCCTACCACATGGTCTGACAGAGAGTAACATCCTCTGACAGGCATCGCCAACATTGCCACACATACCCTTCCAATGTGTGTTATTGTTTTCTCTTTCATAATGTTATTTCCCGTTCTTGAGAAATACGCAGACAGGGTTTCTTTTCTGTTGGGTGATGTTTTGCTCAGTCCCCCCCCCCCCCCCCCCCAAGAAACTCCACAAGAAAATAAGTATTTGGGAATTATGGTAACATGTTTAAAACTAACATGAAGTTTGTTGATGTCAACACAAGATTTTCTTCATATATTCGGAGAGAGAGAGAGAGAGAGAACTAATGTGTTTTTTTCCCCAGAAGTATATATATACAGCCTGATATTCCCAATTGAATGTGTCAGGATTCAAAACCTTTTCTACCCTGAATGCTGAATAATATTTCCCCCCTTTTGGATGAAAACATTGCAATTTGTGCATTCTCTCTCTCTCTCTCTCTCTCTCTCTCTCTCTCTCTCTCTCTCTCTCTCTCTCTCTCACCCTGATACTGATATGTGAAATATTATGGTCATAGTATGTGTATGTGTAAGCCTGTGTGCGTGGTAATCTCGTTAATCAGAATAATTTTTACTCTGGTATAGTATCGCGTGAATCAGTTTATATTAACTTGTACATCCATTTTTATTTGCATGCCAGCCCGTTTGTTTGTATGTTTACTTATATGTGATTGAATTATGTATATATGTAACTATGTAGGTAAATATGTATAACTGGTTAATGTCTCTGTGATATTCTGGTTATATACAATGCAGTGGAGGAAGATGTTGTAATTCTCTTTAAGTCAAGATTCGTATATATTTTTACTTTGAATGTTGAATTATCATGTTTTGCACATTCAATTATAGTTTGGTCATCTCTCTCTATCTCTCTCTCTCGAAGACCTGATGCAAACATTATGGGAAACTCGTACATCGCCTCAAATTTACGGGACATGAAATATTGTCCTTCCTTTCCTGACTATCGACCTGCTTTGAGGTATAGACTGCAGTAGAGACCCTTTAGGAACAGAGACCGGCCAATCTCCGCCATATTGGTGTCACGGGTGTCATTAGCCTCCTTTTTCACTCACATATGTCCATACCCATAACACACATTCGACAATATTGGTACCGTACAGGTTATATAGTTTGGTCTTTGAATATAATTTCTACATTATAATCAAATAAGTGTTATCCTCGTTGTTTTATCATTACGGCACCGAAATGGCATTTAAATAAGAAATAACTACGCGGTGGCCGATCTCTTTTACTACAGGATCTCTAGACTGTCGCCATTGGAAGCATAATTTATCATGGAAGGTTGGGGCTCTTAGTCCATATTAATAATACTGAGAGTAGCATCTTCAGAGATAGGTTTGTTCATAGGGAAGTGTAGTCGGAGGAGGAAAAGAAGAACGAGGGCTGAAGCTGATCTAAATTATCCTTAACTCTAACACCCTTTATATGCGTGGTAAATGTATATGTTTTTTATAATTATGTATGTATATATTCAAGTGTGTATTTAACTATTGCACTTTTAGTACTTCTTTGATGTATATATGTAATTTCTAAACTGCTTGGATGTTCTAATATAGTCAAAAAATAAAGTTATTAACCCATTCACTGCAGCCAACGTATAACCTGTATACATCCTATGTAGAAAATGCCTACACTACGGCCGGCGTTTATATACACATTGGTATTATAGCCTGAGTTGGTTGCACCAACCCACCCCGCTTGTTGCCAGACACACCCAGCAGGTTCTAAGTTTGCCACCCACCCATATCAGTGTGCTTTGTGCATTGGTCGAGGGAGGGTGTGTGTACAATGAAGAGGTGTTGCAGAAACTGAAAATCAACAAAAACAGCCCACTTCTCCATATAATTGTGACAGCTATATACCAGTTACGAATATGAGTTTCATTTCATCTTTATTTCAACAACCCATACTGTCTTGTAAACAAAAATCATGACACAATAACTGTAAAGATAATCCAGTTATCACAAATTGAAAATTGTATATTTTCACTCCTGAGTGTAAGGTGGGGGATCGACTGGTCAGCGACAAAACCTGAAAAGTATTGATCGATTTTCCTGGGTGGTGTGAGGAGGTAGATAGGGTATGGTGACTTTTAAAGGGAGATTTCGACCCAATCTTTTCATTGAATTTTGTTCGACTTTGCTCAGGGCTACGGATAAGGTGCTAGGGCTATATATATTGAGCGGAAATAGTGGGATAATGTCCGCCAGAGCGTATTCTTAGTCATGTAATTCACCGCAACGAAACTGTTAACAAAGTCGTCAAGTGTTAGTGATAATAACAATTATTTCATGCTTCATGTTATACCTAAACAGTTAATTACCACCAATGAAGTTGATTGCTTTAACAAAATATTTTGCCCATTCTAAATATTAAGGTTCATATACAACTCAACCATAAAGCCATTTTAATCAATATATCTTAACCAGTGCTAAGTCAACCAGAGCCAACTAATATACTACCAAGATTCAGTAAACGTTACTTAAAGTACAAAGGATATCAAACAACAACAGGTTTAGTGACCCTTCTAGGCTGCTTTTTTATTTTTTATTTTTTTTTTCTATGTGATTGAGGGAGGCAAAAGGCATAACTGCCTATAGCGAGTGCCTCCCCCATAGTTGAAAGAGTGACAGGGCCAAAATCAAAGGACGTTCGAGCCAAAATGCCTGGACACACGGAGTTTGAAGCAATTTAAGTCATAGGAAGAGGGAAAGACTGATTCTGGGAGAGAGTTCCAGAGCTCAGCTGTTGAGTAGAAGAAAGTTTGAGAGTAACGTTTCACTCTTGGGTTGGAGAGTTGCACAGAGTAGGGGTGGGATTGAGTTGCAAGACGGGTACCACGTGCCCTACGTAAAGGAGGTGGTATGCACTGGGATAGCTCTGAGGAACACTGATTATTATAGTAGCGATAGAATAGCGAGAGAGATGCAACATTGCGGCGGAGAGAGAGAGATTGCAGAGAGTTGGTGAGTGGACGGGAGTTAATGATACGAAAGGCCTTCCTTTCAACTTTGTCTAGGAGAGCGGTGTGAGAGGAACCTCCCCCCACATGTGAACAATACTCAATACAAGGGCGCACTATGCCCCTGTACAGAGCAAGAAGCTGTGCAGGGGAAAAGAACCCCCTAAGGCGGTTGAGCACACCCAGCTTCTGGGAGGCTGCCTTAGCAAGACTGGTAATATGGTCCTTCCAAATGAGAGCAGAAGAAAAAGAGACACCAAGAATATTGAGAGAAGATGAAGGGTTGATTTTTGTATTGTTGAAGAATAAGGGATAGTCCGCTGGGAGATCCTGACGGGTAGATAGATGGAGAAATTGGGTTTTGGAAGCATTAAAGTTAACAAGGTTTTCTCTGCCCCAATTGGAAATAGTATTTAGATCAGAATTTAAGAGTTCTATGGCTTCATTACGTTTGTCGTTGAGGGATTGCTGGCTGGGGCGTTCTGAAAAAGTAATGGAGTAGTGTAAGGTTGAGTCGTCTGCGTATGAATGGATGGGAATTAAGGTACAGTTAAGGAGATCATTTATAAAAATTAGAAAGAGAATAGGAGATAGGACAGAGCCCTGAGGAACACCGGAGTTTATAGGGTGAGGAAGTGAACAATGGCCGTCCACAACCGCGGCTATGGAACGGCCGGAAAGGAAATTAGAGACAAAGGCACAGATGGAGGGATAGAAACCGAAGGAGGGTAGTTTAGAAATTAAAGATTTATGCCAGACTCTATCGAAGGCTTTCGATATGTCTAGTGCAATAGAAAAAGTCTCACCGAAGTCCCGGAAGGAGGATGACCAAGAGTTAGTAAGATATGAAAGAAGATCACCAGTAGAGCGACCCTTAAGGAAGCCATACTGGCGATCTGAGAGCAGATTATGAGAAGAGAAATGCTTAAGAATTTGGAAGCAAGAATAGTTTCAAAAACTTTAGAAAGACAAGAGATAAGAGCAATTGGACGATAGTTGGAGGGTTGAGAGCGGTCACCCTTCTTTGGGACAGGTTGAATGTGAGCAAACTTCCAGCATGAAGGGAAGACGTTAGAGGATAGACAGAGACGAAAGAGTTTGCCTAGGCAGGGAGTCAGCACGGAAGCACAGTTTTTGAGAACAACAGGAGGAACACCGTCTGGACCGTACGCCTTATTAGTGTTAAGCCCAGAGAGGGTAGAAAGTACATCTTTAGAAGAGATTAGGATATTAGGCATAAGTAAGAGAGAGGAGGGCGGAGAGGGAGGAATAGCACCGGAATCATCCAAGGTGGAGTTTCTAGCAAAGTTTGAGCGAAGAGTTTAGCTTTGTCAGAGGAAGAAGTGATGGTTGTGCCATCAGAGTGGGAAAGGGGAGGGAAAGACGAGGAAGAGAAATTGTTGGAGAGGTTTTTGGCTAGATGCCAGAAAGCTTGGGAAGAGCTAG
Source organism: Paralithodes platypus (assembly GCA_032716605.1). NCBI lineage: Eukaryota > Metazoa > Arthropoda > Malacostraca > Decapoda > Lithodidae > Paralithodes > Paralithodes platypus. The sequence goes on from CM064512.1 coordinate 15,504,005, forward strand.
AGTTGGATAGTTCAGTGGATTTATTATTGATGAAAGAGTGTTTGGCAAGTCGAAGAACAGATTTGGCTTGATTCCGGGCAGAAACATATGAAGAATGAGAGTCTTGAGTTTTAAGGCGTCGGTACCGTTTGAATGCTTCCTCCTTATTGCGGGACAGCAGTAGAACAGGCGTGAGTAAACCAAGATTTTTTAGCATTAGTCTGAGAGAAAGAGAATGGAATGTATGCTTCCATGCCCGATAGGATTACCTCGGTAATGCGTTCAGCACTCTCCGAGGGTCCTCGGCCATGGAAGCAGAAATCATTCCATGGGAAATCAAAGAAGTACTGCCGAAGAGCCTCCCAGCTTGTCCTCCAAACCACTGAGGATCAAGTGTCCAAACAGTGGTTTAGAGTGGGTAAGGGAACATTGGATAGGGAACTAATGTCTGTGGCAGGATTAGGACATTAGTAGGGGACAGATGGGTTAGTAACTGAGGGGGGGATAAAATAAAGTTATTAATTTACAAACGCCGTCAGTCGCGGGTTTGATGCGAGATATTTGTTTAGGCGGAGTTTAACCCACTGAGCCCCAGCTAGTTTAGAATAAATGTACCACCAGGAACCGGCAGGTTTTGAAAAAAAAATGTATTCCAGAAAACACCAGGAATGAAGGAAAACCCACAACAAAATTATCCCCTAGGTCATTAAGGGGTCCTACGGTGCGCCCGAAAGTCGGAATTAACATGGGGAAAGGGGGTGGCAAAAACTGCCAAAAACAGGTTTTTGCGCGCTCACGCGCACACGGTTGGACTTTGAGAGTTTTCAACTTTCGGCATTGTTGTGTGGGATACTTACACAGTTCCCATACAAATCTGAGCTCTCTAGGTGCCATAGGACCGGAGTAATTAACAGTGACGCAACGTATGTGATGCTGGGACTGGCAGAAAACTACATTGCCGACGCAAGCGGTGCGTCGCTGGGGCTCAGCGGGTTAAATGAAACAACGGTGCTGCAGTCTATAACGTCTCGGGGAAGCCCATTCCACAAGTTGATAACTTGATTTTAAGAAGAAATTCTTAGATTCGTGTGAGTTAAAAGATTTACCAATAATTTTGCAACTGTTTCCCCGCGTGTAATTAGATTGGTCGATAGTGAAGTACTTACTACAGTTCATATTGTCGATGCCTTTGATGATTTTGAACACTTGAATTAAGTCACCTCTTAATCTGCGCTGGGTTAAAGGAAATAGATTTAATTTTCTAAGATGCTCTTCGTATGGTTTGTTCTTTAGGCTAGGTATCATTTTGGTAACTGTACGTTGAACTTGTTCTTGTTTATATCTTGTTGGTAATAAGGGCACCAGGATTGAACCCAGTACTGGTACACTATCCAAGTGGTCTGTGTAGGAGAGAGAGAGAGATATGTTCAATTCTCCGACTCCATCCTCGGTGAAGCCAGAGGGAGACATAGATATGAAATACTGTGCAAGCTGAACCTCACCTTTATGTAAGTCGATACAGAGGCCAAGGTTGCATTATTCCATTTTATAGTGCTCGTCTTCAGGATTACATGTTTATACGCTCGTGTAAGGTACTAGAAGTATGAAACAAATGTTCTCTCTCTCACTCTCAAAAAAAAAAAAAAAAAAAAAAAACACTCATACACCTTGTTTTTCGGTCATCATCGTCACATTTTACACAAACATTGACTATAATAATAATGTTAAACTACCGTGGTACACTCGTACACTCAGTGACTCACCCCGGGATAATGTGGAATAAGTTACTTCTCGCTTAGGCCTGGGTATATAGGCTTTATCATTTCCGGCTGTAATTGTTCTGGGGAGCTCTTGGAAGGGTGGTCTTTGTGATGATGGTGATGGTAGTTGTGGTGATGGTAGTTGTGATAATAATGGTGAGGGTGATGATGATGATTGTGGTTGAAGTAATGATGGCGGTGATGATAATGGTGATGATGGTAGTGATGATGATGATTGTGGTTGTGGTGATGATGGTGGTTATGGTGATGATAATAATAGGTTGACTATGTTAGTGATGATACAGATGGTAATGATGACAATATGGATGAGAAAGATAAACATAGTGGTGGAATATTTGTCCACGACATTACCTATTTATGATTTTTTGTCAGTTTAGGAATCCATGTGTCCCTCTAGTATCATAGCACCTTTAATGTTCAACTTTGTTTTAAGTGGCCTCATCTTAATGTAGTGAAAGTTAGCGGGTTACAAAATTAGATACCAAATAGATACCGGTATTTGTTGCCTTTCAAATTGTAGGTCCATGGCTGAGAGAATACATGTTATATTCTGAACAATGGCCTCTAGTCTCTCTCTCTCTCTCAACCAAAGCCTAAATGTGTAGGCTAATCCTCGTACAGTAAAACTATTGTGACCTGCTTGGTGGTCGTTGGCTGAAGTAGTAGTGTGGGGAGAGTTACAAGGAATAGTTAGTATCTGAAAGACCTTGCGTTCCATTTCGGTGAGATACTCGAAGTGGAAGTGAAGATTGTTTAGTGCACTACACTCATTACAGAGTGTGCACAATTATATCTACTCGCTTCTTGAACTGTTCTATTGAAATACTGTTAACAACATCTGAGGGAAGTTTGTTCAAGGTAGAACAGATGTTATATATGAAAAGGTTTCCTCAAATAATAGTGCTGAACCTTTTCAATTCTAACTTCCAGCCTTGTTTGCGTGTTATATTCATATTGAGGCTAAACATTTTGTGGCAATCCACATTATCAAAAACATTAAGTTAAAGACTTCAATTAGTTTACCTCGCTGCCTGCGGGTTTCCAACGGAAAGTAATCAAGAGACTTCAACCGGTCATCATAGCTATACCCAGTGGGTCACCATTACCACTATGATTTATGTGTTTGATGTGAGCCGTCAGGAATTGTAAATATATATATATATTTATTTCCTTATCTTATATAAATTTATTCATCAATGTTTACATATATTTCTGTTATTTCTTTCTCCTTCTTCTACCCCTTCTCATCCTTTTACCCTTCCTCCTCCTTGTCTTCTTCCTCTTCCTCCTTCCCCTCCAAGTTTTTCACCTTTTCCTCCTCATCTCCATCATTACAACGAAACTCTCCAATCAAATTTACCGAAGATCTCCCAGACGCAATGGACCCACCGAAAAGTACGAAAAACACCAATACTTCCCACCTTATGGAGATGGAGAACCTTAATCCTTTCAATACGAGAACACATTATTTATTTTATTACAAATACTACCAGACGATTTTATGTGGGTTTTAAAAGACCTGAGTGAGGCAGAAGTCTTTCCTAAGTTCCTTAAAGTCGTATAGTGTTTGTCAGATGAATATGACTTCATTGTATTAATAGGGTAGAGTGTAACTCATTCAGTATTATATGACACATTATATCATTTCATTTTGGCTACCATTAGATATTGTTTTCAGTCGAGAAAAGATATGTTGGAGGAAAGAGATCATTCGAGATGGTTTCTACTTTAGTATTTCCTAGACGTTTTTTGTATTAAATTACATGAAATCGCTATTGTTAGCCATAATGTAATTAACGTTACCATCACCACATATTGTAAGGCTTAAGTCAGATTATAACTGTGATATTGTGACACCGCTAAAACTGTTGTTGGTTGACCAAGCCTGAATTATACATCCTCTTCATTGTCAGGAACATAATTGTTCATCATCAAATCCATTTTACCACGTATTATGTTGGGTAACCATGGTATTATTCCGTCAATAAATTTGTAAACAGACATAACACAGTGATTTATGGCGGTTACTGAAATATTTGGCTGATGGATGCATTAGTTGTGTATGTTTGTTTTACACCAGTGGTCATTCAGGAAAACTACCTAGTACCTAGACAAATGTTTATATTCTGTGTCGAGTTACGTACAGTTGTTAACACGTTCGACTGATACAGAGCAATTAATAACGTTATTATAATATCATTGACTATACATTAAAAACTAAGTACCGTATATTGCTTTAATCTATTACTTGGATTGTAGAAGACTCTTTTTAAAAATTCCATGTTCATACAAATAAGTGAACTAGCATAGTTAAAAGTTGGTCTGTAATAGGTTAGTTGCTACTCAGACTAATACGCCCCTTATGCATGTATTGTTGGGGTGTCATTCCCTTAGATGGGTTACCTGCCAAAGGGAACAAGTCCAATATAGGCCTACCCATAATGTTTAGATTCCTTTATCCCCAGAGATAGGTTGATTGCTATCCAATTTAACAAGACCATCCTGTTTGTATATTGGTTCAGAGTTTTTCTTCCCTTACACGGGTTGTCTGACAAAGTTAATGAAGTCAAAGTAACCACATTGTTAATCTTCTTACAACAGACAGAAATTACATGGCAAAAGTATGTTGTGCCTCTGTAATATAAAAGTATGTTGTGCCTCTGTAATATAAAGGTTCTGCTCCCCATGTTGTTAGCATATAATAAATTCCTCTCACCACCTTAGGTAACCTTGTCCACCATAACAACAGAGCCAACAATAAGATGCAGCGTGGAAGGAAATATCATATTATTGGCCGGGTTCAGTGAGCCGGACAGATCTTGGACAAATTGGAGTGGAGGGATGGGTTATAATGACGAGGTGGAGGAGAAGAAGGAATAAGAGAGGTAAGTGGAGGAAATGTAGAGAAGGAAATAGAGGAGATTGTAGGAAGAAAGAGAGGAGGAAGAGCAGTAGATGTCTGGTGTAGGCTGGAGGAGGAAGAGGAGGAGACGTGTTAGAAGGTGGAGGTGGGAAGAGGAACACGAAGGAGGAATATGAAAAAAGTAAAAGGACAACAACGAATATGTGTGTGTGTGTGTGTGTGTGTCTATGTGTGTGTGTGAGTGTTTGTGTGTGTGTGTGTGTGAGTGAGTGTGTGTGTGTTTTATATACATATCTATCCTCCATGTTTCGAGCAAATCCCTTCTCTGATGAAACACGTGTACTGGGTGCATAATCAAATGTATCAACTGTAAAGGTGTGGAGAGAGAGAGAAGGCTAAGTAGATTTACCGTGCGTATGCCTGTATGTGTAGAAGGTGAGAATAGGAAAGGTTATGCAGATGCTAACCCAATTACTATTGAGTGAGTTATAACATATACTGTATATATATATATATATATATATATATATATATATATATATATATATATATATGTTTCTAATCTCTAATTGGGGTTCGAACCGCCGACCGTCAGGACGATAGCCGACGCTTTAATCAACTCTCGGCTATCGTCCTGACGGTCGGCGGTTCGAACCCCACTGAGAGATTAGAAACATTTAGTGGCTCACGTGTATTTGTGATATATACACCATATATATATATATATATATATATATATATATATATATATATATATATATATTGTTTTATTATGTTTATATAATTATATATAACATAATAATACTCTAGGGGGTATTTTTATAAGCTTGATGGAAGTCTAGCGAGGATAGTACAAAAATAAATATAATATATAAATATATAGACCAAAAACCAAGCACTATACCCCCTTAATGTGATGTTTGTGACTGGAGCAGTTTATCATAATGGTTGGTGAATTGATCATAATAACGTGTTAAGCAATTGTTCAAACATTACTGTACACGACTGGTCTTTCTTTAAAATGGACTGATGTTTATTGTAAGGACACTGCTCCCGTCGTTTACAACCTATATATAATAAGGGAGCAAAAGGTTTGATATATAATTTTATGGTTGTGAAAATGAGAAGAATATTAAAGGAAATTGGATCTCTATGTTGAACTATCCCGCTATCACCAGCTCCATAAATTAGAAAGCCTATTATCAGATTATTCCAGCAATTTATGTAGGAATTCAGAACAGAGTCCCATTGCCAAAATTGGTTATGTTTCTCTGCAGTCACGAGTGTTGGCACATTTCGCTGTTGTGAATTCCAAATTACATTTCCTTTGCATAATGATGCATGTGGGAATGCTTCTTGTTCGTATTACTATATTCTTTATAGGTACATCAAGCGACACTGTCGCCTTTATAGGCCCTACTTAAGCTGTAAGAGGTCATAACACTGAATGTATGTTATATACCGTACTGAACAATGTTATGGTTGAAAGTGGCGGCGACAAATTTAACAATTTTGTTTAGTGTTAAAAATATATAAAAATGTTTTCGTTTTATTTTAGTAGATCCCAATATTGATATACTGCTTTGATATAGTTTTGAATGGGTATCCCATTGGTTAGCGTCCTCGGCTTGCATCTAAGAGAACTTGAGTCATATTCCCGGGAAGAACGAGTCAAATAGCTGGTGTCCTCCCACCAGATGCCACTGTTAACGTAGCAGTATATTGGAACCTGGAGTTTGTGGATAGTTGTGACGTCTCTTCTGGGAAGTTAACTATACTGATACTATGTAAGAGAGCAGTATACCCTGTGTACCAGGCTGGGTACCATATTAGTTACGTCACTAATGGGGAGTTAACTGTAGTATACTGTATACTATGTAGGGCATCAGTATACCCTGTGTACCAGGCTGGGTACCATTTTTGTGCCGTATCTTGTGGGGAGTTAACGGTAGTATACTAATACTATGTAGGCAGCAGTATACCCTGTGTACCAGGCTGGGTACTGATACTATGTAGGGCAGCAGTATACCCTGTGTACCAGGCTGGGTACTGATACTATGTAAGGCAGCAGTATATCCTGTGTACCAGGCTGGGTACTGATACTATGTAGGGCAGCAGTATACCCTGTGTACCAGGCTGGGTACTGATAATATGTAGGGAAGCAGTATACCCTGTGTACCAGGCTGGGTACTGATACTATGTAGGGCAGCAGTATACCCTGTGTACCAGGCTGGGTACCATATTAACACCCGTCAGTCGGGGCCGTTTGTAACATCTACTACCTGCCAAGCGGGCAGATTTACCCTAAACGAGCTTCATTCCATGCTCTTTTTCATGCATAAACAAGAGCCAGAGCGTAATACAATTATGTATCCGTGAAAGGGCGATAATTGAGCTTTCCAATGACACCTGAACCATCCTTGCACGACCACGGGCTGTCTTGCAACGATGTTGGAACGCGAGTACAAAAACCCTAAAATACGGTAATTTCCTTACATATTTCCCTGTCTAGGGAGGCAATGGATGTGGATGAGTGTGGAGGAGAGACCAGTCTCAGTACGGGAGCCGTGCCGAACGGTCAGTAGTAGAGTCATTTTCAGAGCTTCCGTGACCGTGTTTAGGATACCAAAGTTTCTCAGTGAATTTAACAAGGGCAACTGATACTAAAAAAAATAAGCCCCCATACACCTCCCCAAAATGACGGGGTAGTTGTTATTTTAGACGTTTTTCAAAATGGCCGCCGCCGTCATCTTAAAATTTTTATAAAGTTCTATTTCTTGAAGTGAATGGCCAAAAATGACAATTTTGGTGTCTATTCCCACTAATTTTGGTGTCAGAAGATCAATGGCATGGCACAATTAAAAAATAATTAATAAATAATTACCAAATAATTAAGTAAATAAGAAAATAATTAAGAAAATCAATGGGATGGCATAATTCATGATTTAGAATCCCATTAACCTCAACATCTAAGACAAATATGATGTTGTTAAATCCACTGAGAAACTTTGGTATCCTAAATTAATAAAACATGATACCTACTGCATTAAGATGCACTATCACTGCAGGATATGTGTATATGTGCACAACAAACTCACTTGCTCTCGTGTTCCCGATTTCGACTCCTCTGAATTCTCAACTTTATGGCTCAAACTTTCCTGTCATTCTCTTACTAAATATTTCTGTGCTGTCTATCTTTCCCCTAACTCTACCAACTTTCCCAAATTCTTTGACTATCTAAACTCTACAGTGGAACACATTCTATCCATTTCTCCTTTCTCAGAAATCTCCATCTTAGGAGATATCAACGTTCACCACCGCCAATGGCTCTCCTCTCACACTACTGATCCACCTGGTGAACAAGCCTACGTCTTTTCTATCCTAAATGACCTAGATCAGTTAGTTCAGCAACCCACCCGTATCCCGGATCGCATCGGAGATCGGCCCAACATTCTTGACCTGTTTCTAACTTCTAACCCTTCTTCTTATACTGTCGATCTTTTCTCTCCTTTGGGCTCCTCCGACCATAAACTTATCTCTGTCACCTGTCCTATCTCTCCAGTACAGCCACCCGATCCTCCTAGCCGGCGGCGCTTGTGGCACTTTGGCGCTGCCGACTGGGAGGCTCTTCGGCAGTACTTCTTTGATTTCCCATGGAATGATTTCTGCTTCTATGGCCGAGGACCCTCGGAGAGTGCTGAACGCATTAACGAGGTAATCCTATCGGGCATGGAAGCATACATTCCATTTTCTTTCTCTCAGACTAATGCTAAAAAATCTTGGTTTACTCACGCCTGTTCTACTGCTGTCCGCAATAAGGAGGAAGCATTCAAACGGTACCGACGCCTTAAAACTCAAGACTCTCATTTTTCATATGTTTCTGCCCGGAATCAAGCCAAATCAGTTCTTCGACTTGCCAAACACTCTTTCATCAATAATAAATGCACTGAACTCTCCAACTCTAGCTCTTCCCAAGCTTTCTGGCATCTAGCCAAAAACCTCTTCAACAATTTCTCTTCCTCGTCTTTCCCTCCCCTTTCCCACTCTGATGGCACAACCATTACTTCTTCCTCTGACAAAGCTAAACTCTTCGCTCAAACTTTTGCTAGAAACTCCACCTTGGATGATTCCGGTGCTATTCCTCCCTCTCCGCCCTCCTCTCTCTTACTTATGCCTAATATCCTAATCTCTTCTAAAGATGTACTTTCTACCCTCTCTGGGCTTAACACTAATAAGGCGTACGGTCCGGACGGTGTTCCTCCTGTTGTTCTCAAAAACTGTGCTTCCGTGCTGACTCCCTGCCTAGGCAAACTCTTTCGTCTCTGTCTATCCTCTAACGTTCCCTTCATGCTGGAAGTTTGCTCACATTCAACCTGTCCCAAAGAAGGGTGACCGCTCTCAACCCTCCAACTATCGTCCAATTGCTCTTATCTCTTGTCTTTCTAAAGTTTTTGAAACTATTCTTGCTTCCAAATTTCTTAAGCATTTCTCTTCTCATAATCTGCTCTCAGATCGCCAGTATGGCTTCCTTAAGGGTCGCTCTACTGGTGATCTTCTTTCATATCTTACTAACTCTTGGTCATCCTCCTTTCGGGACTTCGGTGAGACTTTTTCTATTGCACTAGACATATCAAAAGCCTTCGATAGAGTCTGGCATAAATCTTTAATTTCTAAACTACCCTCCTTCGGTTTCTATCCCTCCATCTGTGCCTTTGTCTCTAATTTCCTTTCCGGCCGTTCCATAGCTGCGGTTGTGGACGGCCATTGTTCACTTCCTCACCCTATAAACTCCGGTGTTCCTCAGGGCTCTGTCCTATCTCCTATTCTCTTTCTAATTTTTATAAATGATCTCCTTTACTTAACTGTACCTTAATTCCCATCCATTCATACGCAGACGACTCAACCTTACACTACTTCATTACTTTTTCAGAACGCCCCAGCCAGCAATCCCTCAACGACAAACGTAATGAAGCCATAGAACTCTTAAATTCTGATCTAAATACTATTTCCAATTGGGGCAGAGAAAACCTTGTTAACTTTAATGCTTCCAAAACCCCCATTTCTCCATCTATCTACCCGTCAGGATCTCCCAGCGGACTATCCCTTATTCTTCAACAATACAAAAATCAACCCTTCATCTTCTCTCTCTCAATATTCTTGGTGTCTCTTTTTCTTCTGCTCTCATTTGGAAGGACCATATTACCAGTCTTGCTAAGGCAGCCTCCCAGAAGCTGGGTGTGCTAAACCGCTTTAGGGGGTTCTTTTCCCCTGCACAGCTTCTTGCTCTGTACAGGGGCATAGTGCGCCCTTGTATTGAGCATTGTTCACATGTGTGGGGAGGTTCCTCTCACAACCGCACTCCTAGACAAAGTAGAAAGGAAGGGCTTTCGTATCATTAACTCCCGTCCACTCACCAACTCTCTGCAATCTCTCTCTCTCCGCCGCAATGTTGCATCTCTCTCGCTATTCTATCGCTACTATAATAATCAGTGTTCCTCAGAGCTATCCCAGTGTATACCACCTCCTTTACGTAGGGCACGTGGTACCCGTCTTGCAACTCAATCCCACCCCTACTCTGTGCAACTCTCCAACCCAAGAGTGAAACGTTACTTTCAAACTTTCTTCTACTCAACAGCTGAGCTCTGGAACTCTTTCCCAGAGAGATGGGCTGGTCTATCAGAGTGAGACCTGAGCGATCTCTGCCATACCCATAGCTTACTCTGACTGTTCCTTTTACTTATATATTTTCTAGAGCTCGAGTGACGGCGTCTCTTCCGTGGATTGACCTCCCAATCTACCAAGATTGGAAGCTAAAGCGTCACATTATTCCTTTGCCCCTCAACTTTCTCTTTATAATTGCTGAGGGGCACAGGGCCCTGGGTGGGGCTTTGGTTTCCTGGGCGTTTACGCACCCTCTCAGCCCCCCGCCATGGAGTGGCTTCGGTCACCCAGGTTTTATTGTGGTCGGCAGGGAGGGTTCTGTGGGGTCGCTCGTTTATGGCCTTGGCCTTACTCGGGGTCTTGGGGCTGTTCGGCCAGGCAGCTTGGGGAACAACAACAACAACAACAACTCTCTCCCAGAATCAGTCTTTCCCTCTTCCTATGACTTAAATTGCTTCAAACTCCGTGTGTCCAGGCATTTTGACTCGAACGTCCCTTGATTTTGACCCTGTCACTCTTTCAACTATGGGGGAGGCACTCGCTATAGGCAGTTATGCCTTTTGCCTCCCTCAATCACATAGAACAAAAAAAAAAAAAAAAAAAAAAGGACAAATATGATGCCCAACTGTCAGAATCACTTCCGCTGTCATCATCGCTGCTCTCCATTTGTGGATGACTTGGAGTTTTTAGAAGATCCAGGAATGATGGAAGTGCAAGTTGGGTATAGCGTACTGGGAGGCATAAGCCATTTACAAGGTGCCATCCATGGCCAATTGGTGATGGATGATTCTGAAGCTGGAAATTCTTCTGCAGATATGTGAGGTAATTGGTGCGCTCTAAGTGTGGTCGTAGACTGTCAGAATCAGGTACCAGTCTGATGATCTTCTTTTTCTTGAGTACTGACCACTTTGCTGCTCTCACCTCTGCTAGGGTCTTGTGTTTGGTGTCCATCTGCAACGACGCCTTCAGCCACCAGTACATCTGAAATGCCTGAGCCTTTGAACCTTTTGTAGATTGCATTGATGAAAGACATCTGGATATGAAAGGGCCCCATGAATGTCAATATGTCAGCAAATATCTCTGGATTCTCACTTTTCAATTCTAGCAATAATGCGTAGACAGGATGATCACCGACGATAATGGCAAATGGCATCTTCTTGTCATCAATTGCCTTTGCAAGCTTGCGCAGGGCATCATACAGAATGGTCTTGCTTGGTGGATCAGGATAAGTCATATGATAAATCGCTTGACTTTTCTGGGTTTCTGGTGATAGCGTGGCCTGGAAGCCAGAAAAGGCTGGTACAGTCTGGTCTTCTGGCTTTGGTCTTGTTCCGTCTGCCTTAGCTCGGGCCATTGCATGGATGACCTCTCATTCTTTGAGGAACTGTGTCCAGATGTTGTTCATCCGTTATCCTTGGTCTGATGGGTGGTTCACCACGCTTGACTGTTTTGTATGGTTCAATTCTTTGCATCTGGCTCCCAAGTTCTTTGAGGCTATCAGAGAGGTACGAAGGCAAGGTGCTATTTGCAACTGGTCTATCATGATCTAGGGTAGGTAGATTTAGCTTAGGTAGGTCTGGCTGAACAAACATGACATTTGTACGATGTGATTGGCCACTTCCAGTCAAAGTGTCACTTTTGAAGTCATCGTTGTCGACTATACATATTGCCGGTGTTCCTTCAGAAAGTTCAAAAGGACACTCAGTTGAATGCTTCAGGTCAGTAACTGCCCAGAAATCTCTAAGCAAAAGCACATCATTGTAACTGAATCCCAGGCCATCCTTCTGTAATATGTCTACCATTTCTCTGCTCTTTGTCATACCATGTAGCAGTACACCGAGGTTTGTCTCAAATGCAGTACGTCTTCCAGTGATGTAGCTGGTCAAAATAGATGCAATTGATCTGACTTGGGGCTTGTCATCGACTTCAGACTTTGTGGGGTGCTTTAACCAAGTGATGAGCTTCAATAGGAGATCATTCAGGTCTTCATATTCTTCTAGCTTATGTATGTATGGAGGCCAAGGAACAGTTTTTGTTTTGATGATCTGATCTCTGAGTCGCCCAGCTACATTCTTCACCAGCTGATCGTCACTTACACCTAGAGAGGATATTGCAGCCTCAAGATATGAACCTGCAGCTCTTGCATCATATACCAGTTCACTCACATTCTTCTGACCTCGTTCATGAAATGCTATGTCATCTCCAAATTCCTTGATCAGAATTTCCTTCACGAAACTTGACTTTGCTGTGGAATAGTAACCATAATTTGAAGTAATGCCTTTGTAATCCTTTACAAGACCTTGCAGTGTACGGATTTCATGATCTTCAAAGATAACTTGACGGATATGATGAAAGAAGATATTTTGGGCCTCTCGAAGATTAACATGTTGCAGATGCTCTGTTTTTTCATCAGGAAAAGACTCCTTCAGAGGGTTGCTGACATAATTGCGCCAACATTCACGATGATAACGAATTTCCAATCCAAACGCCGTTCGACTGTCTGGGATAGATGCAAGTAGGGTATTCAATCTTTCTCTTATAGGCTCATCTGACAGACAAACTGTATGCAACTTGAACCGGTTCCATGCGTCTACTGTTGACAGCAGCAAAACTTTGGACTTGCCAGGATTACTGGTTTTTTGTGGTCCTTTCATACACCACACACAGATTCTTATCATGAACCACTCCAGTACTAGAACGAAGCTTTTTAGGCACATTTCCTGGGAGTTGTTGACTTGAAGTTGATGCTTGAACTTCCTCCTGTTCAGATTTCCGTTTACGATTCTGTGCTTGCTGAATATAGCGATTACTACTGATCTGGGTGTAACATTTACTATGCATGTACAGGCCTTTAGGCCCCTTGTCCCACTCCACTGCTGCATAGGCATGCTGATATTTATCAAGTTCCTTCCACCGAAAACACTTGCTCCTTAGATTCTCCCACTTTGTGTCAGATGACTGTCTTGTCCGTACTATCATCAGCTATACAGGGATGTTAACATAATATGCATTTTAATCCAGGTCCTGGGTCAGGCACATCACTAACTCCTCTACGTTCCATGCTTATGATTCTTCACGCCAAATTCGATGCAACAAACCTGAAAAAGAAGGAATTGATCAGTCAACATTCTTGGTTTACATTTTAAATTATATATTATATTATTTGAGTAAGTTTCAGAGGATCCGTGACCGTGTTTAGGATACCAAAGTTTCTCAGTGGATTTAACAACATCATATTTGTCTTAGATGTTGAGGTTAATGGGACTCTAAATCATGAATTATGCCATCCCATTGATTTTCTTAATTATTTTCTTATTTTCTTCATTATTTGGTAATTAGTTATTAATTATTTTTTAATTATGCCATCCCATTGGTCTTCTGACATCAAAATTAGTGGGAATAGACACCAAAATTGTAATTTTTGGCCATTCACTTCAAGAAATAGAACTTTATCAATTTTTTAAGATGACGGCGGCGGCCATTTTGAAAAACGTCTAAAATAACAACTTTCCCGTCATTTTGGTGAGGTGTATGGGGGCTTATTTTTTTTAGCATCAGTTGCCCTTGTTAAATTCACTGAGAAACTTTGGTATCCTAAACACGGTCACGGAAGCTCTGAAAATGACTCTACTACAGAGCCCACCTACGCTCCTCCCACCGCTCTCTCTCTCTCTCAGAGCCAATTATGTGCTCAACATCGCATTGGACTTAAGTCGGGCCCTGCCATTTAGTCCTTGGTTCTCTTGACTGCCTTAAGCCGGGCCCCGATAGACAAGGGTTAAGAGACCTCGTAATAAGTTACAATGTCAATATTACAAAATCTGTTTTGTGGCGTCTTTGTTAACATAAAACTATATACTGTATTTTAAGGGGTTTAAAATTTCATCAAGTAGCTCTTATAATTCAGCAATATACTTAATTTCCTTTTATCCTAGCTAACATTAAGCTATATATATTATTCTACTTAAACTGTTTATAACCAAGGTGGTTATAACTAACTTCAGTTGAGTGATACCTTGTTTATTAGTTTCTGACTACCATTAGAAGGTTTTATTAGTCGTAGGGAAGACATTTCATATTTTGCCTCGAGGAAGTACAGTACTTCATTTCAGTGATACCTTGTTCGTTGGTGGTCCGGCTACCACTAGATGATATTAGAACCTTAGTAAAGGCTCATCGTAATGAACACAATAATCTACCAAGTTAATATATATCCCAAAGTTACAATAAAACACGTTTGCATCCACACCCAAAAATAGTCCGCATACCAATAGGGACAATTTTAGAGCAATTTTGGGTAACTGGAAGAGGGTAGCAAATGGACCGCGAAAGTATGTGTGTGTGATTATGGTCAGAAAGAGAGAGAGAGAGAGAGAGAGGAATTTGTGTGGGAGAATGAGAGTGAGAGAAAAAAATATATATAGAGAGAGCCAGCCTATAGAACCTACATCCTGTGTTAACAGCATCCTCCCAACAACGCTTCTCGCCTCCCTGCTACTACGTCAACAACATAATATTTACATTTCTACCATTAAAATGTCGCCGTCTTTGATAGCAAAAAAATAATAAAAATAATAATAATAATAATAATAATAATAATAATAAATACAAAATAAAAACATAAAATATATGCTTGTGGTTTATATGTTTATCGTCCCGAACAGCTCCGGGTCATCATAACAACATATTGACAACTACCACACAGACAACTTCTCACTCACTATCAACTAGTATTCCGGGAGGTGGTGGCCGGGGTGGTAGTTTATCTTGGACTACTTGTATACCATAGGAACCCGGGTTAAAATTATCATACTTGTAATAAGATATATGATTGGAATTTAGTTTGGGGTGTTCTTAGTGTCAGTATTGTACCATAGGTGTACTGATATGTCGTAATAATTCATGGCTGTTTTAGTACACGAGGTATGTATATGTGGCTAATAAATCACCACCATTCTAAGCCAACACCTCCACTCACCACCATCACACCTCCACCACCACCACCACACTTCCTTTACCATTACCACAACCACCAACACTGACTAATAACACTCACCACCACCACACCTCCATCACCACTATCACACCTCCATCACCACCACCACAACCGCCAACAATGACTAGTAACACTTACCACCACCATACCTCCATCACCACCACCACAACCACCAACACTGACTTCTAACACTTACCACCACCATACCTCCATCACCACCACCACAACCACCAACACTGACTTCTAACACTTACCACCACCACACCTCCATCACCACCACCACACCTCCATCACCACCACCACAACCGCCAACACTGGCTACTGTGACGTTAACCACTCCGTTAGAACCGCATGGCTTGTCCTACAGTGACTCGCTAGGATCGCCAGGGCAGTGGATGTGGCGACAGTTGGTGTATTGTTGTGTACTTTATTTTATATGAAAGCTTGTGTCATGGGCAGTCCAGAAAGGCTCTTTGTTTTCACCCATGTCAAGGCTTTATATATTTAATTGCAAAGTATATGTTTTATCATTAAAGGCCGCGTCATACAGAACTCGAACGTCGCGCGACCTACCCCCGAACACGATGACTTGCATTTTTGAGGCGAATGCATCCGATATTGTCCCGATGTTGGTCAAAGAAGAACATCACCAGATAATGCCCCGACATTCCCAGACTATGCCCCAAACAAGACTCGAATGTAACTCGACACTCCCGACCGATTTACGTTAAAGACCCGAACATTAGAGGAATATAATCCGATGCATGCCAGAGCAAGACCCGATCAAAACTCGAATGTGCCAAGAATCAGCCGACAAATATTTAACGGTGTTTACACCCGAACCTACCTTAACCCGATACAAAAGATATTATGAGGAACACCAGAGGATCACCGGCCGCATCTGTCCGACCATCAGAAGACCTTAACACGATACTAGAAGAATGTGTGACGAACACCTGTACCTGCCCTATATAAACAGGGTGTGGTCGCACACATGCCAGTCGCACATCATGCATCACCACGGTAACATAGCGCTCCCGGAGCTCTAGCCACCCACGGAGGAGGAGTTGGAGATGGCCATTTTTTATCAGGAGCTTGTTGTAGCCCACCTAACCCACATGCTACTCATCACCACCATCCTGAAGAACGAGCGTCAGCGCCATGTAAGACCCAGGACACCACGAAGCTGCAGCGTCAAACCTTGGATCGCCCAGAGAGCCACATACGGACACTACCACCAACTACTGAAGGAGCTAGTGGACACTGACAGGACCACCTACAAGTATTATCTGCGTATGGACGAGGACCTATTCAATGACATTGTACGCCGTCTGACACCCAGGATCAAGAAGGAGACAACAAATTGGAAGAAGCCCCTGGAACCAGGTTTGAGATTGGCCATGACACTACGATTTTTGGCCACAGGGGAGGCATACAAGAGCATGTCCTTAAACTTTCGTGTAGGTGCAAACACAATCTCCCTGGCAGTATGTGAGACATGCGAGGCTATAATCCAGGAGTATATGGAAGAGGTTATAGTGTGCCCATCAACACCCGAAGGTTGGAAACAGGTTGCCAAGGGTTTCGAAGAGAGGTGGAACTTCCGGCACACCATAGGGGCAATCGATGGCAAGCACATAGCCATACAACCTCCAGGAAACTGCGGCTCCCTCTACTACAACTACAAACATTACCACTCCATTGTTCTCCTGGCAGTGGTTGATCACCTGGGCAAGTTTATGTACGTGGACGTGGGAGCGAACGGTTCCGCATCTGATGGTGGCATCTTCCAGGTGAGCGACATCCGGCATGCCCTGGAGGACGGTGAGGCTTGCCGGAAGCAGAGCCATTTCCCGGAGAGGACCGTCCAGTGCCCTACTTCCTCGTTGCGGATGACGCATTCCCCATGAGGGAATGGTTACAGAAACCCTACCCTCACAGAGGACTGGATGAAACCAAGAGAAACTACAACTACAGACTCTCCCGGGCCAGGAGGCAGGTGGAGAATGCCTTCGGTATGCTGGCAAACCGCTTCAGATGTCTACTCACAACCATGAACATTCACCCTAGCACCGTGGAGAAGGTAGTCATCGCCTCATGTATACTCCACAACCTCCTCATAGACAAACGGCAAGGGCAACAAGGACAAGCATCTCAGCGTCAGGAGAACATGGAACAAGGTGACTGGACCAGGGACCCCTTGGATGGACTACAACCACTGCAGCGGCAGAGGGGACCAGATACTGCCAAACTACACCGGGACTACTTGGCAGAGTACTACAGCCGGCCAGAACAGCGCCTGCCCTGGCAGGTACCTCTAAACTGAACAGGTATATTGTCATTACAATTATTCCCCATAAATCAATGCCCTACCTAAATAATTTATATGACACCTTATTAGACTGTGATTATTACCCAATTATCCAGGTCACATTTATAGTTCATTTGCAACTTTCATATATCAAATTGACATGATTATAAATGTTAATAATATAGTTTCGTATCATGTCTAGAATATTTCTTATAATAAAGAGTTTATCATTACAACACGCCAAGCTTATTAATTTAGCACCTCAATATTGTTTTATGAGTTTAGTAAACAAAAAATACCGGGTGGATGGGACTCGTCAGCCTTGGTTGGCAACCTGTCTAGGGGAGTAAACCTGATACAAATCCGTACTGCTTACCTAAGGGTAAGGCAGGTTAGTGGATGGATTAGCCGAACACCATTGTAGAAAAATAGTGCTAACAAGATACACAGAGGGCCTCAGAGTCGGACGGATCCTAAATTGAGTGGTCAATCCTGTAAGTCCTTCACTAAACTGGCTCGGGTTGTCCCTCTCACAGGGAATAGGTCCGCTTGGGGGCATTCTGTGTATGGCCACCCTCGTAAGGGGAGTAAGGCGTCCGGCAATAGATAGAGATAGATAGTAAACAAAAAATAATCTCTTGTATAATTATATATTATTCGTGTTGTAAAACGTCAAGCTTTTAAGTAAATTTATCCCATCATTATTGTATATATTACGTATCACATTTTAAAGCTAAACTCTTGTGTTCTTGATACAAATATTAATGTCCTGCATTGATCTTCCCATAATGTATTCATTGTTTTGTGTCATATAAACATATTTATTTAGTCATTATATTTTATAAAAAGGAAAAGTACAACCAACATATACACATTATATTTTTATTACATCAATACAAAAATATTTGACAAAGTTGCTTCCTGAGGTTACACACTAATTATATAGTATATAGTACCTAGCATAATATTTTGTACTTATCAATATCATGATTAAATTGTTGCCCACAGCCTGCCCCCACAAAAATAATGAGTAATAAGAACAAGTTATTACACATAATAATTGGTATGTAGAAATAGCTAAAGGTGTCTATAGTAATTTGGTATTACCTGATCTTGCCAATAAGGGACAAGATCAAGTTACACCAAAGTAATATAGACACCTTTAGGATCTCAAAAGCCAGACATTGTTATACTACCTAGCATAATATTTGGTACATATCAATATCACGATTCAATTGTTGCCCCCAGCCTGCCCCCACAAAAGTAATGAGTAATAAGAACAAGTTATTACACATAATAATCGGTATATAGAAATAGCTAAAGGTGTCTATAGTAATTTGGTATTACTTGATCTTGCCAATAAGGGGCAAGATCAAGTTACACCAAAGTAATATAGACACCTTTAGGATTTCAATACCAAGACAACATTACAACACTAAGGAAATTCATCAATTATCCTACTCACAAACCCGGGGGAAATGTCAACCATCCTTGGGGTGGGGGGCCTGTTCATGTCCACTGGATGGGCTTCAGGTCGTCCAGCGAATGGTTGCGGGGACTTCCATCCTCGTGGCTTGGCAGGGGCTGTCATAGTCTTGGCACCGTGGTAGTAGGAAGGGCCTGGAGCTTGCAGGGTCTCATAGTAGACGTTCTGCTGTGAGGTGTGAGGGGTTGGCTGGGCAGACACCTGGCGTTGCTGTGGTGGCTGTGGTGGCTGTTGGGGCTCTCCGTCAGGACCCATCCGTGGGAGGGGGCCTGTCCTACGGCTGTAGGACCGCATAGCCTGTGTGAAGCGCATGACTTCAATTTGGTAGTGGTCTAGATCGGAGGGGTCTAAGTGAGAGAGGTTGTCCTGGATGAATTGGTGAAACAGCTGCAGTGAAGTCTGGGATGGAGTCGCGGCCTTCTTGGTTGCATCCCACCTGGTGTAGAGCTCATTTAAATACTTCTCCCTTTGCCGTAGCTGTTGGAAAAATAGTTAAGCATTAATTAACGACAGACTAATGAGGAAGTAAGAAGGAGGTGTGGTGTGGAGGTAGATGTGCTGGAAAGTGTGAAAAGGAACAACTTGAGATGGTTCGGCCATATGGAACGTATGGAAAGCGAGAGAATGACTAAGAGGGTGTACGAGAGCGAGGTGGAGGGACAGAGGGGGAGAGGTAGACCGAATATGAGGTGGAAGGATGGAGTGAGGAAGTACATGAACGAAGGCGGTGCTGGTTGGGGGGAGGGGCGTCGACTGACTGGGGACAGAGGTGCATGGGGGCGGTTCGTTCGTGGCCACCCCTTCGGGGATCACGGCGTCAGGCAATAGATAGATAGATAGATTAATTAACGAAGAATAAATAACATTCAGGTCACGGATGTAATGTGGACCATATGAAAAATAAAAGATATCACATAAATAAAATAACACAAAACTAAACATTAAAGTGACGAATGTTTTGGTGACCATACATCTATTTACACGTGCATGCAACAACATATATGGAAAGATAAATAATAATAGTGTTGTATTAATGCGAATATATGCATTAATAATTCTTATGATAAGCATTGGATGGTTAATTATTACTAAAATATTTACCTTGTCGTACAGGTCGCTCTCAACCCCATCACCAGGACTAGGCGCTTTGGTGCGACGACGGTCAGTGGATGTGGAGCGAGTCGATGAAGTAGTGGTTGGAGAGACAGCAGGCTCCTGCGACGCCTCCTGCGACGTCTCCTGCGACGTCTCCGGCGGGCTCTCCTCCGCCACCGGGTCGTCGGCAAGCTCCTCCTCAGCCGTAGGAGCGATGTGGGTGGCAGGTCGTTTCTTCTTGTACTGCTGTGAAAGATATTGGGTTGTTAGTTTATCATATTGAAATGCCATTTCTACAAAATATATTGATTCATAATAGTTTGGAAAAAGTTATTATAGTTGGTGATATTGTCAGATAGACTATAATGTTCTATCAAAGTTTAATAACTATGTAATAACTCTTTCAATTTATGTTAATGCTCAGTTCCTGATATTCTCGGATTTACTACAATGTTCTATAAAATGTTAATAACTATCTAAACAATGTTGAAATGATTGTAATTCTTAATAAATATTTAAATGATTGTTATGTGACAGTGTGATATCAATTAAGTACCATATGACAGTGTGATATAAATTATTGAGTCGTAATGTGGCGGAAACAGTGTTAATACATATACATGTTTATTAATTTTTAAATTAAGGTTGCTTGGGAACTTATATGTTATGAGTATTATAAATAAACAAACATAACTTGAACAGTTCAACTAGACGTATTACTGTCCTTTCCCAGGTGTTTCTATTGTTTATCAGATATTTATAAAAAATCAGTTGTTGTGATGTAACGCACCTTGCTCTTCCTGGTGGGAAGCTTGACGATATGAGGCTGTAGGAAGGAGAAGGCCTCGGAGATCCAGGTCTCCCTCTCCGTCAGTTCATGGGCACCAGAATCTGAGGGTAGCTCCTTCCATTTCACGTATCTGGTCTGCATCCCCTCCATCCACTTGGACAGAACCACAACTGGAAAATAAACCAATATTATAAGCACTGTTTAAAAATATAATATAACAAATGTAATAGCAAACACGCCGAGTATATATATATCTATAATGTCAGGTCTCTAGTCACCCTTTTGACATCACAGGTAAGCGCACAGTAAATAACCAAATTTTGCTAACACAAACAAAACTGTAGACGGCAATTTATAAACATTGGACATTACCTAACAATATTCAGCATACAATCAATACTTTAGACAGCACTTTGGAACACTGGACACCAATAATTTTTTTTGCATATGGCCACTTTCATTGTACGCAAAAAAAACACTCAACCCACCTGTAACGTTCAGTTCCGCGGCCTTCTCACTCATAGCCCGGTCACGGATGTCCCGGTCTCGGTGTGCCCGGAGCTTCTTATTATAGAAGAAGTCGTTTTCGCGGTACCACTCGGCCACAGCGACTTCATCCTTGGCAGGCAGGATGGCGATTGTCCGCTTCCATTTGGTGATGGTTTTTTGGGCAGGCGGCGTTGGTGTGGTCTTGGAGGTGCCTGGTTGGGGTGACGGCGTGGGTGGGGGTACGGTGGGATCGGCATCATCATCATCTTCGTTTGTGTGGGATGGCGTATCTCCGAGTTCAGGGAGAGTGTGAATGAGGTCATGCCGTGGCCGTTTAGGAAGCAGGGGAAGTGACTCCATTTGGGTGAGGTCCGGGGTGTCCTGGGACTGTGAAAGTGACTGACCTGACTGAAATTGAGTGTCATCATCAGTCCCTTCAGAGTTTGAGGAACTCTCTAATATCACATCCTCTGTGGCGAAGAGGTCCACAGATGCTTCCTTGCCCTTCCTAGTTGCTTTGCGGCATGGTAGCTTGTTGCCCTTGCCCATCTTGGTGGTTGCTGTGTGGTGTGGAGAGGTAGAATTTGTTGGGGCAACTTGTGCGGAGGGTGTGAGAGCGATGGAGGCTTCGGCAGCAATATATAGGGCCCGTGCGCTTGGCTGCCAGCGTACGATTCGACTCGCATTCTTGTGTGTCGCCCTACGCTGCTCCCTCGCTTCTCTCTTTATCTTCTCTGTCGAGTGGAAATTTTCGCGTGCCACGTGTACCACCCGATAGATACAGACAAGATGCTTCTGCTGATGTTCGGGGTAAATTCCAGTCTTTATAGTCTCTCATTCCTGTCATACGAGTTGTGTTCTTCCCAAAATCTTCAATAGACTCGCTTGATCTTGCCTTATTCATCTGTTTATCGGGGGAATGTCGTCTTTTATTCGAGTATATCGTCTCTCATTCGGTTGTTATTATGGTTAATGTCGCCTTATATTCATACGAATCGGGTTAATGTCTGCTTATGTTCGGCTAGATCGAGTTAACTTCGTCAATGAAAATAACAGACGAACAACGGCCGAAACGAAATAACGTGACCCGAATGAAAGCCGAACATAACCAGAATGAGAACCGACAATTTTTTAACGGTTTTTACACACGAATATCGGCTAGAAGTTAATGCATGCACTAACTTCTGGCCGAACCCCAGGATGTTCGGCTGCACCCCTGAACATCCCCGGAGCTTCCCCCGAATCAACGAGAACATTGGCCGAATTGACCCGAATTTACCCGAACATTTGAAAATTTGAATTTTTTTTGCAAGTCATCCTGTTCGGGGGTAGGTCGCGCGACGTTCGAGTTCTGTATGACGCGGCCTTAAGTAGTAATGATAGGAGTTGAGAGAGAGAGAGAGAGAGAGAGTAGAACAGAGTGTGAGGAGGTGCGCAGTGTTTTGCTATACTCGATGACGTCCTTTCGGGACTTCGGTGAGACTTTTTCTATTGCACTAGACATATCGAAAGCCTTCGATAGAGTCTGGCATAAATCTTTAATTTCTAAACTACCCTCCTTCGGTTTCTATCCCTCCATCTGTGCCTTTGTCTCTAATTTCCTTTCTGGCCGTTCCATAGCTGCGGTTGTGGACGGCCATTGTTCACTTCCTCACCCTATAAACTCCGGTGTTCCTCAGGGCTCTGTCCTATCTCCTATTCTCTTTCTTTCTAATTTTTATAAATGATCTCCTTAACTGTACCTTAATTCCCATCCATTCATACGCAGACGACTCAACCTTACACTACTCCATTAGTTTTTTCAGAACGCCCCAGCCAGCAATCCCTCAACGACAAATGTAATGAAGCCATAGAACTCTTAAATTCTGATCTAAATACTATTTCCAATTTGGGGCAGAGAAAACCTTGTTAACTTTAATGCTTCCAAAACCCAATTTCTCCATCTATCTACCCGTCAGGATCTCCCAGCGGACTATCCCTTATTCTTCAACAATACAAAAATCAACCCTTCATCTTCTCTCTCAATATTCTTGGTGTCTCTTTTTCTTCTGCTCTCATTTGGAAGGACCATATTACCAGTCTTGCTAAGGCCAGCCTCCCAGAAGCTGGGTGTGCTCAACCGCCTTAGGGGGTTCTTTTCCCCTGCACAGCTTCTTGCTCTGTACAGGGGCATAGTGCGTCATTGTATTGAGTATTGTTCACATGTGTGGGGAGGTTCCTCCTCTCACACCGCTCTCCTAGACAAAGTTTGAAAGGAAGGCCTTTCGTATCATTAACTCCCGTCCACTCACCAACTCTCTGCAATCTCTCTCTCTCCGCCGCAATGTTTGCATCTCTCTCGCTATTCTATCGCTACTATAATAATCAGTGTTCCTCAGAGCTATCCCAGTGCATACCACCTCCTTTACGTAGGACACGTGGTACCCGTCTTGCAACTCAATCCCACCCCTACTCTGTTGCAACTCTCCAACCCAAGAGTGAAACGTTACTCTCAAACTTTCTTCTACTCAACATCTGAGCTCTGGAACTCTCTCCCAGAATCAGTCTTTCCCTCTTCCTATGACTTAAATTGCTTCAAACTCCGTGTGTCCAGGCATTTTGGCTCGAACGTCCCTTGATTTTGGCCCTGTCACTCTTTCAACTATGGGGGAGGCACTCGCTATAGGCAGTTATGCCTTTTGCCTCCCTCAATCACATAGAAAAAAAAAAAAAAAAAAAAAAAAAAGCTGGCTGGCCTCTCGGGGATTGGTTAGAGGAGTTTTTTACCATGCTTGATGACGTCATGTTTAGCTGGCTTCTTTAGCATTGGCTGGAGGACTTGTTACCGCTTTTCTACGCAGTTCGAGCTAGTGCTAGTATATATACAGCTCCCTCGCCACTTTCTCTCTCAGATCTGGTTTCTAGAACGCATCCCTCTTATCCCTTTGATATCTGTCCCCCTCTCTGCACCTGAGAACCTTTTCCTCTGCCTATCTCTCTCATTTTCCATATCTTTCACCACCTTTTATTAATATTATACCCCCTCTGGTTAACTCTGCAAAATCAGCTTCATGCTGGCCAGTTGTATTGTGCGTTAAGGTCTGATATAACCCATGTATGTTAGTTGTTAAGATAAGTTGATCACGAAGCATTGGTTGGCATTCATATTGTTCAGTACCGCTTCCTATAATTATTAGTGTTCTGCTGGATTAGATAATGCTAGACTAGGAGTCTGATACTATAAGTTATTGTTTCCGATGAATGCTGGCTTTAGTTAAAAGCTGCACGACATACCTGAGAACTGGAGTTGATTGGGTAAATTCTAGTCTGTGTGCCATTGAGAGTAGAGCATGCACGAATGAGGGCTTTTTGCCTATACCATTCTGTACTGTTCTAGGCTCGGTTGTTTGTCTTTGAGGTACGCCAGGAGAACGCTTAATACTTCGGTATTAAGGTTTCTCAAGAGAGCTACCCTTCCCTATGACGTAATATTTGACGCACAGACTTGAGATTTGCACTAGGCTATGTGGCATGCCATGCGCACCAGTATTTCGTATCATTGACTCTAGCTAGACTTTATCAGTCATAGCAGACATTAAGTATAATAAACCAATTACTCTTTTTATGCATACCCGTTTATGATTACACAAGCATTTCGCAGCCTAGTTTGATGTATTGAGACACAAACGACTTAGGCTCTTTTTGTTGATAGGAATACTGCATGGTTGTGGCGATTATTATTGGTGTTGTAGCGTTTAGGATATTCTTGGCTCCGACTGCATTATATCTCCTGCCTTTTTGTGTGCATAGCCTGCCCGAGCATTGTTCCGCTGCCTGCCTTTTTGGGTTCCATTTCCGATTCGAGCATATTGATAGCATCTAACATTTAAAGAAGATTCCTTGTTGGTGTTGAAGGACTTTAGTACACTTTCTTTCATGCAGGAGTGCCTGACATTTATTGATTAAAGTAACGTAAGCTGTAACTTCTCTTACCACCTTACTTTGCATACCATAACCAAGCACCTTCGGTTATAAGTAGTAATAGGCTGTTTTCACATAACATTAAGCCTAGAGTAGACGCACATTTATTGAGAGTTTAATAACCTATTATTGCATATAGAACTCTGTAGAGTATTTGTGTTCTTTGTTCACTGGGAATATACATCAGAGGTTGGATCTAGCGCTTTCCGTTGTAGCATTTATGCCATTACTAGTCCAATGAATAAGAGCCCTGATATATTTGAACCTCAGTCGTAACAAATGGCGACCTTACCTAGGATTTGGTGAACCTACATTTATTAGCAGGGAACATTTGTTGTTTTGGGGAATATTTTGCGGGGATCAGCAAGAATACTTTTTTTTTTTGCAACATAGTATAGCCCTTGAGTATTTCCGAGAATTTGTGTGTGTATATTGAGGTATAAGAGTTTGGGGTGCTTCTTTTCTGAATATTGAGGTGGGAAATTTGTGTGAGCATCATGTCTTATACCGGATCAGAGGAGAATGGAGACACAGTACGTAATGTCGAAACTGAGGAACAGCAGTATGATGAAAGGGTTAATCAGGTGAACTGTGAGGAGGATGCTAGGATATTTTTGCAATGGCCTGTTACTGCCGAGCGGTTGGAGGGTATGGATCGGTACGGTCTCCAATGCCTGGCCACAGCTATCGGTCATGCGGGTACTAGCAGGACCAGGGATAACTTGATAACGTGTGTAATGGGCAGGGTGACTGGTGAGCGAGATGGGTTGAGTGCTCAGAGCCCTTCGGCCATGCTTCCCCTACACTCGACTCCCAGCCATCCCAGTAGTTTGCCGACCCCGAGTACGCGTCCACAGTTGGGTGGTGACTGGCAGGGTGGGTTGCCCCTGGGGGGACCACCGGTAATTTCAAACATTGTAGCACCTTCACCTCCTCAAGGGTTATCTCCAGAATTATTGTTTAAGCTCGAATTAGCTAAGCTTCAGCATCAGCAGCAATTAGAATTAGCCAAGATAGAAGAGAGAAAAACTATCAGTCAAGCAAAAATCCAAGCTGAGTCGACTAGGTACTGTGCCGACATGGACGTAGAGAAGTCGCGAGTAGAGACAACGGGACAGCGACTTGGGGCTGGTAACCGTGCTCATGATCAATCTCTCTCGCACTTATTGAAACTGGTTCCGGTGTTTGATGAGAGTGGTGTAACAGAATTTTTCGCACGCTTTGAGAAGAAGTGCCAGGAACACCAGTGGCCAGAGAATAAATGGGCAGCACATGTATCCTCTAGATTAATAGGCAAGGGTCTTAAAGCCTACGATGCGTTACCTTTGGAGTCATGTATTGTGTATGAGGATCTCAAGGAGGCTGTCCTGAGGGCTTACGAACTGCAACCAGAAACGTACCGTTTGAAGTTCCGGGGTGTAACTAAGGGAAGAGATAGCACCTTTTTGGATCACGCCCGGGACTTGTCCGATGCTATGGGGAACTGGCTCCGATCTGAGAAGGTAACAACATTTGATGGAGTTAAGCAGTTAATGATGTTGGAGCAGTTCTTTAACCCTTATTTAGCGGCGAGCAACATAAGTCGAGTTACAAAAAGCTGGACTATGTGGCGGCGCTCGACATAACTCGAGTGGCAATTTCAGCACGTAATGTGGCTGAGAGAGAGAGACAAGTGGTGGCAGGAGACTAGCGAGCGTATGACTGCTCCAGACCACCGCGGCGAACCTACTGACACAAATCTCAGCTCCCTCCTCCCTCTCTCACTCGCTACATACTCAATTATGTACTGAAAGTACCGAATTACCTGCTTTTTGCACTCGCGTTGTACGGTTATTGCAAGAAAACTATCCATCATACAAGGATCGTTATGGTGTCATTCGAAAGCTCTGTTTATGCCCTTTCAGGGATAGGTACTTGTTTTACGTTCTGGGTCTTATTTAGGCATGAAAATGATCACGTAAACAGCCCTATTTTGGCTAAAAACACCCCGCTGTGCGGTACACATAAATAAACCGCATAGGCCGCTCGTAAGGTGTTAACCCTCCCGCATCCAGCAACTTAAATATCTAACTTATGGTAAGACATTCTCTAATTTGCCATGAATTATCATGCTGGGCGAGTTTTCGAAGCCTTGGGTTTTTCTGTATTTTCATCCACCAGAATGCTGTTTATTGTGATGTATCATATGTCAATGGAAAGAGGAATATTTATAGTACATGATAACAAAAAAAATTTTTTAAATAAATCGAAATATGAAAGTGTAAATGAGTCCGGAATACAATTATTTCCCATGCAATTGTCTTCACACCGTCCTAGCTCTAATTGTGAGTGATGACCATATATGTGTTTTTGCTCAAATAATAGTATTTTGTCTCTTCTTTCCAAATCTGTAAACAGAAATTGTTTATCTTCAATAGTTCTCAAGCAGTGACCGAAAAAAAAAACTATGATTTTGATTGATATGGTTTATAACATTTTCGATTTATTTCGTTGCTACGAAGTGTATGGTTTTAAATTTAGGCTGTATGAATTCGGCAAATAATGCTGATGAGTATAAAACAAACTAGAAGTTCCTAGGACAAATATTTTTTGCGCTATGAATATTTGAAATGAAGAGCCAAAATGCGAATATTTACGCTTCACCCATCTCTGTTCCGGCGATGCTAGCCGGGTTCCGAGCTGTTCCCCACCTCGTGGTTGCATTATTTGCTCGGATTCGTATATAACTGTATATATCACCAGAATCGAAAAATTGTGCTCTTTCCAATGGTGAAAACAAAAATAATATAGCGTAATTGGTTCGTGAGCTATGCGCAATTGTTTCCATGCAGTGACCGGAAAAAAAAATAGATATGGTTTATAACATTTTCTATTTATTTCATTGCTACGAAGTGTATGGTTTTAAATTTAAGCTGTATGAATACGATAAATAATGCTGATGAGTATAACACAAACTAGAAGTTCCTAGAACAAATATTTTTTGCGCTACGAATATTTGAAATGAAGAGCCAAAATGCGAATATTTACGCTTCACCCGTCTCTTTTCCGCCGATGGTAGCCGGGTTCCGAGCTGTTCCCCACCTCGGCAATGGTTTATTTGCTCGGATACGTATATAACTGTTTATATCACCGTCATCGGAAAATTATGCTCTTTCTAATGGTGAAAACAAAAATAATATAGCGTTATTGGTTCGCGAGCTATGCGCAATTGTTTCCATGCTCTGCTATTGTTTTGTAAATAAATGAGAATGTTTATACAGATGTTTATCTTTGCCACAATATACAACACTTTTATATAATTTTCCTTGCCAATAATTGTATAATGTTCATAGAAGACATGTCAGTCATGAAGGTTGTCAATTTTACTTACCTGATAGGGCCACAACCCTTTCCAACGAGAAGGGAAATGGCTCCTGGGTTGACACTGAAAAAAACAAAACAAGAAAGCCAGGTTATTATCAAGTAATAAATTCAGAAATAATTCTATTGTACACACAAATAATATATAATATATATATATATATATATATATATATATATATATATATATATATATATATATAATATATATATATATATATATATATATATATATATATATAATATATAAATATATATATATATATATATATATATATATATATATATATATATATATATATATATATATATATATATATATATAAACGTGTCATAAATATATATATATATATATATATATATATATATACAAGGTGTCAAACCACAGAAATATGCAGATTTCCAAGCCACCCTAGGAGGTACTGCATTTGACACGTTATTTTTTTAGAGTGGTTTCCCCAGGAGGCCTATATCCACTTTGATGATGAAGGTGGGTAAATGTAGGGGGGTGAATGTCGGTGGGTGAATGTGTTGGTGAATGTCGGTGGGTGAATGTCGGTGGGTAAACGAGGGTGGGTGAATGAAGGTGGGTGAATGAAGGTGGGTGAATGAAGGTGGGTGAATGAAGCCGGGTGAATGAAGAAGAGAAATGGAGAAGAGAAGTGAATGAATCAATGAATGAATGATTGCACATGGCTCCTGACAATAGGACACCTGCATTGTGACGATGGAAAAGGTTGAAGCAGTCATTGACGTCAATGCAGAGGGCAACCGTGCAAGTCGTGCAGCGGAAGCTTGTGTCATTGCGAATGCCGTTCATTACTTTGCAGTAATAGCAACGGAGTCGCTTCTTGGCCGGAATCCTCTGCCGAGAATGGTCCAAGGCCCTGTTCAACCGGACATGGTTCAGAACAATAGGACGGGGCCTTGGGACAACTCCAGGTCGAGGTCTCCGGACTCGCACCGCTCCTGCTGCTTCCAGTACTGGTGGCGGTTGGTTGGCAGCTTCAAGAGCTGCTTCCCCATCGTCACCAGCAGCAGCTGCATCAGGTGCTCTAGTACCACGGGGGGTTGAACCAGGACATAGTTTCCCCCCGGGGCAGCAGCATCAGCAGCAGCATCATCTGGTTCTGGTGGTGGGGAGGGGACATCGAGACGTGGTGCCCTCTCAACGCCTCCACCAGGAGCAGCAACAGGAGAGGGTGGAGTGTTGTCAGGAGCAGCAGGGGCTGGGGAGTCTGGATGGTCGTCGTCAGACGACCCAGATGATCCACCGGGTTGCCGTTGCCTGCGTGCATGCCTCTGTGGCTCACGCTGGTCACGCGGCAGATCTTGTGCTCGGTGGACTGGCCTCCCCGACATAGGCCACTCTGCAGGGTTGAAGTGCAGCAAGGAAGTACAGATGTGCTCCTGGAAGTCCAGCAAGGTCATCTTCTTCCTTTGGTAGCACTTCCTGTACAGGACATGGGCGTTGAAGAGGGCCATTTGGATTAAGTAGAAGGTGATCTTCTTCGTCCACTTGACCGTCCTTCGCTGGATGGGGTAATACTGGACCATCTGGTCGAAGTGATCCACCCCACCCATGTGTATGTTGTAGTCTTCAACGCAAACAGGTTTGAAGATCTCCCTCTGTCCACGACGCCACTTGCCCTGTTGGTCCTTCTCTTTGAAACTGACAAGCTTCGGGATGGTGTCCTGGTTGTGGAAAGTGGACACCATGTTGACGATGTGCTTGTCTCGCCAAAGTAAGACCATGGTTAAGCCGTTGTTCATTGCTAATGTCGCATCGCGTTCAAGCTGTTTTGCTTTAGCAATGTCGCACAACCGCTTTGGAGCTCCTCGTACAAGGCGCAGGGTGCCACACATATAGATGTTGTGTGTGAGTATTTGCTGGCACAGGTCAACTGAGTTGTAATAGTTGTCCATGTACAGCCTGTACCCCTGGCCTCTGAAGGACTCCGTGAGACCGTCCACCGTCTCCTGGAGAGATGTACCCGGACCGGTGTAGTCCCGAAAGTCGCACACATAGCCAGTCAACGCCTCTGCCAGGATGTACAGCTTGACACCGTACTTCGTCGGCTTCATTGGGTTGTAAACCTTGAATGAAAGGAGACCCTTCCATCCAAGGCTGCCTTCGTCAAGGGACAGCTTTTTGTGCGGGGATGTATGCAAGCTTGAAGCCTTCAAGTAGGTATTCCATCACCATCCGAACCTTCACAAGCCTGTCCTTGTTCTGCCTGCAGACTGCCTTGTTGTTGAAAGCATGGAAATACTTCAACAAGGCTAGAAACTTAGTCCTACTCATCGTTCTCCGAAATACTGGGTAGTCGTGAAGGACAGTTGAACGCCAGTAGTGACTCAGAGAAGGAATCTTGGTGATGCCCATGAGGAAGTACAGGCCAAGGAATTTGGCCATTTCCTCCTCACCAAACAGGTGCCAAAGAGCGGCTGCTCCGTCAACGAACTTGGCGTAAGCATTTGTCTCCAATACCAGGTATTGCAGCATCTCCCTTGTGAAGAAGAGCTGGAAGAACTGGAGAGGAGTCACCGGCTTTGGAACATGCATGCCAGGGGTCCCTGAGAACAGATCAGGCTGGGGGTCGAAGGGGGTGTCGGTCCAACCGGCATCACGATCGGGGGCAGGATCGCGAGCACGGCCACGACCACCGCGAGGACCACCGCGAGGAACACCTCTGCGGCCCCTGGGCCTACCACCTGCCCCCCTACGGGGACCTGGCCTCCGGCGTGGCATAGGTGGTAGGTCGAAGGGTTGAGTGGGGGGGGCTTCTGCATCAGATGATGCAGAAGCCGGTGAACCTGGTGCAGCACCAAGTGGTGAAAGGTGTGGAGCTGGTGAACCTGGTGCAGCTGCCCCAGCTGGTGAAAGGTGTGGAGCTGGTGAACCTGGTGCAGCTGTACCAGTTGGTGAATGGTGAAGAGGAAGCCTTTGGGGAAGAAGCTCCTCGATTGCTGCTGGAGGATTCAACGCTGTGCGTGGCACCTCAGCAACAACCTGAGCACACATTGCGGCTTCAGCAACCTCAGCACGCATTGCGGCTCGATGCTCAGGCAGAACAAATGCCGAGGGGGTCAACGGTGTGTCGCTGAAGGGGGACACTGCGGGGGTGACCGTTCCCATGGCATGCGAAGGCGGGGTATTCAAAGTGCCCACAACAAGTAGCGTAGCAAACAGGTGTGGGCTGCGGGCTGGTGATCCTGCTGGAAGCCAGGATGAGGCACCGCCACCTCACGGGTGGATGGAAGAGGTGACGTGGGCAGTTGGGGGAAGTTGGGTGATGGTAGGAGGTAATCGGCGATGTTATGGATGGGATGAGATGTAGATGGGATGGGATGAGATGTAGATGGGATGGGATGGGATGTGGATGGGATGGATGGTGGTGGTGGATCCGCTGGGGCTGGTTCAGTTGGTGGTGGTGGTGGTGGTGGGTCGTCTGGTGGTGGTGGTGGGTCGTCTAACGTTGCTGGGGCTGGTTCTGCTGGTGGTGGTGGTGGGTCGTCTGACGTTGCTGGGGCTGGTGGTGGATCGGCCGAGGTGGGGGCGTCGAGGCGGAGTCGCTTGGGCGGAGGTGAAGCCCAATCCTCATCGTCAGACCACTCGTCCGACTCACTCTCGCTCGCCGTCTCATCCGTCGTCGTCAGGTCCAGCACCTCGTTGACAACATCTTCCAGCTGGGAGTCCCGCAAACATTTCTTAACATCCCTCTTGTCCGACATGGCACCTGGCGTATGGCGGTAGGCTGGCGTATGGCGGTAGGCTGGCGTATGGCCGTAGGCTGGCGTATGGCGGTAGGCTGGCGTATGGCGGCAGGCTGGCGTAGTTAGCTTACGATGCTGAAACCAAGAAATGGAAATAAAGCAAAAACGTAATTGACGTTGATAATTGTCATGACGCAAGTTCGCCATCACTGGATCCATATAACGTTGGTATAGTTCACCATGACATAGTCATAGTTTTGCATTATCCGATTCCAGATGACGTGAGTATAATGGATTCATGACGGTATAGTTCCGCATTTTGTAATTCAAATGGGGAAACACCATGATGTAGTCATAGTATGGCATTATAAGAATATATATATTTATACCTTGGGGCTCTTTGGCCAAACACCCTGGGGAACAAGAACAACAGGGAAGGGGTCAATATTTGTTTTTTATATATATATATATGGTATATACCTTTATATAAAAAATAAATATAATCAAATAAATCCCAATATATATAAAATAACTATATAAATACTCGATTATGGGCCCTGCCCTTGCTCTGGACCTAGGGGGTGGTCCCATGGACACCCTGGGAAACAGGAACAATAACAAAAGCAAATATATAAATGAAACAAAATTATAAATAAAATAAAATGATAGGCCTATAAATAAAATAATTAAAAATTATAATAAATAAAAATATATATAAAATAACTATATAAATACTCGATTATGGGCCCTGTCCTTGCTCTGGACCTAGGGGGTGGTCCCATTGACACCCTGGGGAACAGGAACAATAACAAAAACAAATATATAAATTAAACAAAATTATAAATAAAATAAAATGATAGGCATAAAAATAAAATAAATAAAAAATATAATAAATAAAAATATATATAAAATAACTATATAAATACTCGATTATGGGCCCTGCCCTTGCTCTGGACCTAGGGGGTGGTCCCATGGACACCCTGGGGAACAGGAACAATAACAAAAACAAATATATAAATGAAACAAAATTATAAATAAAATAAAATGATAGGCCTATAAATAAAATAAATAAAAACTATAATAAATAAAAATATATATAAAATAACTATATAAATACTCGATTATGGGCCCTGCCCTTGCTCTGGACCTAGGGGGTGGTCCCATTGACACCCTGGGGAACAGGAACAATAACAAAACAAATATATAAATGAAACAAAATTATAAATAAAATAAAATGATAGGCCTATATAAATAAATAAATAAAAATATAATAAATAAAATATATATAAAATAACTATATAAATACTCGATTATGGGCCCTGCCCTTGCTCTGGACCTATGGGGTGGTCCCATTGACACCCTGGGGAACAGGAACAATAACAAAAACAAATATATAAATGAAACAAAATTATAAATAAAATAAAATGATAGGCCTATAAATAAAATAAATAAAAACTATAATAAATAAAAATATATATAAAATAACTATATAAATACTCGATTATGGGCCCTGCCCTTGCTCTGTACCTAGGGGGTGGTCCCATGGACACCCTGGGGAACAGGAACAATAACAACAACTAATATATAAATGAAACAAATTATAAATAAAATAAAATGATAGGCCTATAAATAAAATAAATAAAAACTATAATAAATAAAAATATATATAAAATAACTATATAAATACTCGATTATGGGCCCTGCCCTTGCTCTGGACCTAGGGGGTGGTCCCATTGACACCCTGGGGAACAGGAACAATAACAAAAACTAATATATAAATGAAACAAATTATAAATAAAATAAAATGATAGGCCTATAAATAAAATAAATAAAAACTATAATAAATAAAAATATATATAAAATAACTATAAATACTCGATTATGGGCCCTGCCCTTGCTCTGGACCTAGGGGGTGGTCCCATTGACACCCTGGGGAACAGGAACAATAACAAAAACAAATATATAAATGAAACAAAATTATAAATAAAATAAAATGATGGGCCTATAAATAAAATAAATAAAAACTATAATAAATAAAATATATATAAAATAACTATAAATACTCGATTATGGGCCCTGCCCTTGCTCTGGACCTAGGGGGTGGTCCCATTGACACCCTGGGGAACAGGAACAATAACAAAAACAAATATATAAATGAAACAAAATTATAAATAAAATAAAATTATAGGCCTATAAATAAAATAAATACAAACTATAATAAATAAAAAAAATATATAAAATAACTATATAAATACTCGATTATGGGCCCTGCCCTTGCTCTGGACCTAGGGAGTGGTCCCATTGACACCCTGGGGAACAGGAACAATAACAAAAACAAATATATAA
Organism: Paralithodes platypus; assembly: GCA_032716605.1. Taxonomy (NCBI): domain Eukaryota; kingdom Metazoa; phylum Arthropoda; class Malacostraca; order Decapoda; family Lithodidae; genus Paralithodes; species Paralithodes platypus. The sequence continues at coordinate 15,538,839 of CM064512.1, forward strand.
ATGAAACAAAATTATAAATAAAATAAAATGATAGGCCTATAAATAAAATAAATAAAAACTATAATAAATAAAAATATATATAAAATAACTATATAAATACTCGATTATGGACCCTGCCCTTGCTCTGGACCTAGGGGGTGGTCCCATTGACACCCTGGGGAACAGGAACAATAACAAAAACAAATATATAAATGAAACAAAATTATATATAAATGAAACAAAATTATATATAAAATAAAATGATAGGCCTATAAATAAAATAAATAAAAACAATGATTAATAAAAATATATATAAAATAACTATATAAATACTCGATTATGGGCCCTGCCCTTGCTCTGGACCTAGGGGGTAGTCCCATTGACAACCTGAGGAACAGGAACAATAACAAAAACAAATAAATAAATGAAACAAAATTATATATAAAATAAAATGATAGGCCTATAAATCAAATAAATAAAAACTATAATAAATAAAAATATATATAAAATAACTATATAAATACTCGATTATGGGCCCTGCCCTTGCTCTGGACCTAGGGGGTGGTCCCATTGACACCCTGGGGAACAGGAACAATAACAAAAACAAATATATAAATGAAACAAAATTATAAATAAAATAAAATGATAGGCCTATAAATAAAATAAATAAAAACTATAATAAATACAAATATATATAAAATAACTATATAAATACTCGATTATGGGCCCTGCCCTTCTTCTGGACCTAGGGGATGGTCCCATTGACACCCTGGGGAACAGGAACAATAAAAAAAAAAAATAAATGAAACAAAATTATAAATAAAATAAAATGATATAAATAACAAAAATTAAACTTATAATAAATCACAATAAAGAAAAATAGGCCTATATATAAAATAACAATAGAAATACTCGAATATATATATATATATATATTATATATAAAATAAAGATAGGCCTAGCCCAAGCCTAAACATATAAAATATCCCAGGTGTGAGGAAAAGGTAAAAGGTCAAGGAGTGCTGACCCACCATGGGCAAGTAATTATGGGATTAGCTTAGGTACTTTACCCAGACATCTATGGCTGTCCAAAGGTTCACTGCTGTAGTGTAGTGTACAGTGGCGCATAAAAGTCTTGTATTTTTTATGTCAGGCTATTTACCGTGACATATTTGTATTTACCGTGACATTTTTGTCTAAAAAATTTGTTTATTATCTATCCACACTTCACTGTTAGTTACTTCACTCAAATAAAACTGTGTATTCACTAAAAATTGCCCAAATTGGGCATAAAATAATGCCAAAAATGGGCAAAACACAACTATATTTCGTAATTACAGCTTTATTATACTTCGTATGTAGTATTTATTCATAAATATATTGGTCTTTCAAGCAAAAATGAAGGTTTTAGGGCAATATATATACGACACACACGTATAGCCTAGCTTACATTCGTAATCACAAACCTAACATAAGTTAGGAATATGACTACGAATGCTTACTACACTAACCCTACGAATATGATATAAATAATATTATTATTCACAGTTCACAACACTTCCACTGGGTCCCTTCTAGCCGCCTAAAAAACACATGGCTGGCTATGGAGAGGCGAACAACGAGGCACAAAGTCACAAATCACGAGTTATATACATAAATTATAAATAGATAGCCACAAATTGATGATACACTGCCTCTTAGTACATAAATAATCAAGATTTGCCCGCCTGAAACCCGCTCCATGGCGGGCAATGGAGGCGAGACGAGATTTAAAGGTCCGGGAGTACTGACTGGCGGCCGGCTCACAACTGGTGAAACAAAGCCCCGCACTCCTCACACAGGGACGCTAGGGGATTGCCAGATATTTAATTTTGTAACTTACTGATGGCTAACTTACCAGCCAAAAATGCGTCCAAATCGCGTCATAAACTTATTTACCACAAATATTTCTAACTTACAGGTGGCATTATGACGCGATTGCGTCATACGACCACTCTTCGAGGGGTGGCGTTATGACGCGATCGCGTCCTAAAAATGCGAGAGGGTTAAGAGCACGGGCGGTGATCTAACTTTGAACTTAATGGAGAAAAACCCAAGAACTCTTGTCGAAGCAGCAGAAATGGCTGATCGACGGCTGTCGTTGATTCGGGGTTGCGGGTCCTCACAGAAGTACGATGCAAGTGCTAGGGACCGTTATCCTCCCCCTCCCCATAGCAATGACACATTTAAACAAAAGAGCAATGAAACTAAAACTGAAGCCAAACCTAACACCACGCCGTATGTGAAAATTCAGGGGCCTTTTACATCACAGTATAGGCCGAAACCGAAATTTATGTGTTTTAAGTGCCACCATGAGGGTCATAAGGCAAATTAGTGCCCTAGTCGACCTCCTCTGGCAGCCCTTTTTTTTTGCTCACGGCATTGGAGTGTTCAAGAGGACATCGGAGTTTGTTAGAGGCAATTCTTCCGAGGTAAATACACTGCCAGTGCAGAAGGATCCGGAAGGCTTATTCCCTGTCCGTGATGCCTTTAGTGACCACAGGGGACTCGGTTGTGTGGAGTGGGGGGGTAGAAGACATGAGGTGAGAATTTTGCATGACACTGGGGCATCGCAAACATTGTTGAGGAATTTCACTGGTAAACCTGTAAATACGGCACGGGTGGTTGTGGTTCAGGGGGTTAATGCAACAAGGTCATACCTGCTTGTAAGAATGAAGATGGAAGTTGATGGTGTGACTCGTGACCTGGATGTAGGAATTGTGGAGAAGTTACCTGTTGGGGGCATCGACCTCCTTCTCGGCAACGACTTTGCGGGGCCTACTTCTGAGGCTCCACCCTTAGTCGTTGCCGAAAAGCCGGCCGACATAAGTAGGGAGGAGCAGGAGTGAGTTGAGAAGTGTCAGGTGCAACCTATGGCGTGTGTTGCCACCAGATCTCTTGCGTCCAGGGAGTCACATTCTGGTCAACAGTCTTTAGACAAGCGGAGGAAAGGTACCGAGAAGGGGTTGAAAGTTGATGCGGTTGAGAGTTTAGTATCAACGGACATTCTCGGGGACTCATTATTAGGACCAGTTTTCGAGTCTGGAGAAGATCCATTAACTGTTACTGAGAAGGCAGAGGATGGGCTTAAAAAGACGAAGAGACAGCAACGATACAGAGAGAGAGAGCAACGGGAGGCTAAATTCATTGTAGGAGGGGGGCATGAGTTGTTTCGCAAACACTTAGATAAGCTTGCTCCTTCGGACATTCGTAAATTGCACTTAGAAGACCCGGAGGTTCTTGAATGTGGTACCGGTGCTGTCGAGTTGAAGGAGGACAGTGATGCACAGTCGGGAGATTTTTCCAAGTATCCCCTGACCATCATGGAGGTAGCAACAAGGTACCCTGACGCGTACCCTAGGAGAAATGGGTCAGCGAAGACGGTGGTCCGAAACTTGCTAGTGTATTTTTTCCCGGTATGGTTACCCGCAGGTAATTCAGTCAGCCCAAGGATCCAACTTCACTTCTGACCTCTTTGTTCAAGCAATGCCGCAGCATGGGATTGTTACGGTTGTGTCATCTGCGTATCATCCGGAGAGCCAGGGTGTGTTAGAGCGATGGCACTCAGCCTTGGAATCTGTGCTTCGTTGTTGTTGCTTTGAGAGTGGGAATGGTTGGGATCTTGGCCTGCCATGTGTTTTATTTGCTGCACGGGAGGTACCTGGGGAAAGGTTGGGATTCAGCCCTAATGAGCTCGTCTTTGGACACCGTGTCAGAGGACCTCTCCATATGGTTGAAGAAATATGGGAGGGTGCAGAAAAACCTTGTTCTATGCTCAAGTATGTCCTCGACAGTCGAGAACGGATGTTGCGCAGTCTGGAGTTGGCTGGCCGTAATTCGACTAGCTCTCAGGCCCTCATGAAGGACAGGTACGACCTCAAGGTTAAACTCAGGGAGTTTCGCGTGGGTCTGGAGGTGTTGATTCTACTGCCCCTTGTAGGTCACCCCTTATCCGCGAAGTACACTGGTCCTTATAGGGTGGTGGAGAGGCTATCAGACCTGGATTGCTTGGTGGCCGCTCCAGACAGACGTATGCGCAATCAGTTATGTCACGTTAATCTCATGAAGGAGTATGTGAGGCAACCCCCTGAGCCTCTCACTGTGCCTGTGATGACGTTTAGCAGTCAAAGTGGAGAAGGAGAATGGGACAGTCAAGCTCAGGTGGAGGATAACTGGAAGGATAAGAAATTCAAATGGCCGCCTGAGTGTGAGAAGGCGTTTGGAGTGGTAAAACACCTGTTGTGCACTCACCCGATCCTCAGGGCCCCTGACTTTAGCCTACCTTTCCAACTAGCAACGGATGCTAGTGGTGTGGGGGCTGGTGCCGTCCTTGTGGAAAAGGACGATGATGGGCTGGAGCATCCTGTTAGTTTCTGCTCGGAGAAGTTCAATTCAGCCCAGGGGAGCTGCTCTGTTGTCGAGAGGGAGCTGCTGGCAGTTGTGCTTGCGCTGGGGCATTTCGAGGTCTATGTTCCAGCCTATGGTCCGGTCGTTGTAGTTTACACAGATCATCACCCTCTCAAGTTCTTGGACCAGTTTCACAATCGGAATATGAGGCTGACCAGGTGGTCGCTAAGGTTACTGGTATATAACCTGGACATACGCCATATTGCCGGTTGTGACAACGTGGTTGCAGATTGTCTTTCAAGGGTATATGATCCTGGGTAGATTGACACACGGGTAGCCTCCTGCTTTAGTTTGAATAGTATTTTGCGCTTGGTGCTTGTTGGCTCGCGGTTGTAGCCCAGCGTATTGGGTCGTAAAGCAGGAGTTGAGCGTTTGGTATAGAAAAAAAACTAGGCTTGCCCCTATAGTGCAGCCGAAATAAACAAATTAAAAACTTAAAAAATAAAATAAAATCTCTTTCTTTGATAGTTGAATTTTGTTCAGTATGTTATAGCAGTAATTCTGAGTTGCACTCCTCTCAGAATGCTGGGCTAGAGAAGCTCGCTCTTGAGGAGCATAACTACATATGATTTAACCTATTGTGTTGGGGAGGGTTATAATTTTGTAATTTTTGTTGTTGAGAACTGTGCCAGATATTTTACTGCCGCTGGGTGATGGGAAGTAGAGATATAGCATGGGTTCTAACAATCAGATTTTTGTGAGCCTTGGGCCTCTGAGAAAAATCTTGGGGGGGTGTGACGTTAACCACTCCGTTAGAACCGCATGGCTTGTCCTACAGTGACTCGCTAGGATCGCCAGGGCAGTGGATGTATTATTGTGTGCTTTATTTCATATGAAAGCTCGTATCATGGGCAGTCCAGAAAGGCTCTTTGTTTTCACCCATGTCAAGGCTTTATATATTTAATTGCAAAGTATATGTTTTATCATTAAGTAGTAATGATAGGAGTTGAGAGAGAGAGAGAGAGAGAGAGTAGAACAGAGTGTGAGGAGGCGCGCAGTGTTTTTCTATACTCGATGACGTCATAGCTGGCTGGCCTCTCGGGGATTGGTTAGAGGAGTTTTTTACCTTACTTGATGACATCATGTTTCGCTGGCTTCTTTAGCATTGGCTGGAGGACTTGTTACCACTTTTCTACGCAGTTCGAGCTAGTGCTAGTATATATACAGCTCCCTCGCCACTTACTCTCTCAGATCTGGTTTCTAGAACGCATCCCTCTTATCCCTTTGATATCTGTCTCCCTTCCTGCACCTGAGAACCTTTTCCTCTGCCTATCTCTCTCATTTTCCATATCTTTCACCACCTTTTATTAATATTATACCCCCTCTGGTTAACTCTGCAAAATCAGCTTCATGCTGGCCAGTTGTATTGTGCGTTAAGGTCTGATATAACCCATGTATGATAGTTGTTAAGATAATTTGATCACGAAGCATTGGTTGGCATTCATATTGTTCAGTACCGCTTCCTATAATTATTAGTGTTGTGCTGGATTAGATAATGCTAGACTAGGAGTCTGATACTATAAGGTATTGTTTCCGATGAGTGCTGGCTTTAGTTAAAAGCTGCACGACATACCTGAGAACTGGAGTTGATTGGGTAAATTCTAGTCTGTGTGCCATTGAGAGTAGAGCATGCACGAATGAGGGCTTTTTGCCTATACCATTCTGCACTGTTCTAGGCTCGGTTGTTTGTCTTTGAGGTACGCCAGGAGAACGCTTAATACTTCGGTATTAAGGTTTCTCAAGAGAGCTACCCTTCCCTATAACGTAATATTTGACGCACAGACTTGAGATTTGCACTAGGCCATGCGGCATGCCATGCGCACCAGTATTTCGTATCATTGACTCTAGCTAGATTTTATCAGTCATAGTAGACATTAAGTATATTAAATCAATTACTCTTTTTATGCATACCCGTTTGTGATTACACAAGCATTTCGCAGCCTAGTTTGATGTATTGAGACACAAACGATTTAGGCTCTTTTTGTTGATAGGAATACTGCATGGTCGTGGCGATTATTATTAGTGTTGTAGCGTTTAGGATATTCTTGGCTCCGACTGCATTATATCTCCTGCCTTTTTGTGTGCATAGCCTGCACGAGCATTGTTCCGTTGCCTGCCTTTTTGGGTTCCATTTCCGATTCGAGCATCTTGATAGCATCTAACATTTAAAGAAGATTCCTTGTTGGTGTTGAAGGACTTTAGTGCACTTTCTTTCATGCCTGACATTTATTGATTAAAGTAACGTAAGCTGTAACTTCTCTTACCACCTTACTTTGCATACCATAACCAAGCACCTTCGGTTATAGGTAGTAATAGGTTGTTTTCACATAACTTTAAGCCTAGAGTAGACGCACATTTATTGAGAGTTTTATAACCTATTATTGCATATAGAACTCTGTAGAGTATTTGTGTTCTTTGTTCACTGGGAATATACATCAGAGGTTGGATCTAGCGCTTTCCGTTGTAGCATTTATGCCATTAATAGTCCAATGAATAAGAGCTCTGATATATTTGAACCTCAGTCGTAACACTACTAACACTCACCACCACCACCACCCCACTTCCATCACCACCACCACAACCGCCAACACTGACTACTTACACTTACCACCACCACACCTCCATCACCACCACCACAGACCGACACCACTCACACCATCACCACACACCGCCAACACCATCACCACAGCCTACCAACAACACTCACCCTCACTTTCAGTATTAGTTGGTCTGTATTTCTTGTCTGTATGTCTTCAATATTTCTTGGGCCGTCAGTGTAACTCAGAAGAAACTGTTGTATTTGTTTTGTATAACTGTTGTTGTACCGCTTCCAAAACAATGATGCCAGCAACATACCTATTGCTCCGGTATTGATTGGTTCCTTCAGTGGCTGTACAGTTGACTTACAAACTACCTGGACGATGGTTGTATTTATTATGGATTTGTATAATATTATATCCACTGTACATGCATGATGTTAAATAAGTAAGTAGTAAAAAAATGTAAGGATACAGATAATTTTGAAATGAACTTATGACAAATAATTTGAATCACGGACGAAATATGTTTGATAAGTGAATTGTTAATGGAAATACACAAATTGAATTAAATATAAACTATTTACTTATGTTTATTTTCTGATATTCTCGTTACCACTAGATGACTATATTAACACCTTACGAGCGGCCTAGGCGGTAACTTCTACTACCTGCCAAGCGGGGGGGTTTTACCCTAAACGAGTTTATTTCCGTGCTCCTTTTCATGCATAAACAAGAGCCAGAGCGTAATACAATTATGTATCCCTGAAAGGGCGATTATTGAGCTTTCCAATGACACCAGAACCATCCTTCTACAACCATGTGTTCTCTTGCAACGATCGTGCAAGACGAAGGCAAAATCCCTAAAATACGGTAATTTCCTTACATAATTCCCTGTGTAGTGAGGTAGTGAGTAAGGATGAGTGTGGAGGAGGCCTCAGTTGTCGCGCGGGAGCCGTGCCGACCGGTCAGAGGGAACCTATGCTCCTCCCACTGCTCGGCTCTCTCTCAGAGCACATTACGTGCTCAAAATTGCATGCGACTGTAGCCGGGCCCCGCTCTTTATGTTGGGGTTCTCTTGTCCGACTATAGCCGGGTGCCGCCAAAGAGGGGTTAACGCAAATTAGACCTCACTAGCCTTAATGTTGCGAACAGGAATTATGTGTTGAATGAAAGACAATAGTAATAAATTTAGTTTCGTCCAGTTTTTGCGGAATTTACGTGCAGCAAAAATGGAGCCGAAAACTTAGTAACAATTTTATTACTCTCGGATTTGACAAAGGTGTATGTTCTTTTAAACCAGCAATTGAATCGTTTTTTCCAGTTAATGTTATACTCTTGTCTATAGTGTTATATAATGATAGATAAAATAGTATGAATAATAATAATAATAATAATAATAATAATAATAATAATATTAATTATGACAATAATTATAATAATAAAAATAATATTACATAATAATAATAATATCAACATTTAGATGGTGCTGAAGGTGATGAATATAATTAGTGTTATTACTTATTATTGTCTACATTAACAAATCATGATCTATGCTACATTGCCTTTCTAAGTTGTATTATGTTCAAGGATCCTGTTTATGTCTTTAGCCATTTCGTGGGTACAAATAAACACACAAACAAAAAGCGTAAATGTAATGGAATTGGTAATTATTACCCCAGTTGCACAAAAACACTCTTTCATCGAAATACTAAGCTATGAATGTGTTTTCTCTTGTAGTATAACAATAACTTATAAGGCAAGTTGACAGTTGGATAATACTTTAAATTAGAAAATATTGAATGCCAAAATACTGCCGCTATGATGTAGGCCTAATGCTGGAGAATGTAAAACACTGCTAGACACTCTTTCTCTCTCTCTCACTTATTTTATATGATTTTGCAAATTCATGTGTATCTAATATTTGATAACATTTAAGTTGTGTATCTGGTTATTGAATATACAGTACAAAGTACATATATTATATGTGCTATATAAGTATGCTATATATGCCATATATATATACTATACTGTATATGCCATTGTTGTAATATAATTACTGGTGTTAATACCCATCATGCGGAATAATTAATACAATACTTAGCACTGTAATTAGGGTAATTGCCAAAGGTACAAAGTAAAATCTATAAATGTCTTTGTATTAACATTATTGTTGTTCGGTTAATACCCATCAAACGGAATACTATAATTATACAATACTGAGAACTGTAATAATAGTAATTGCCAAAGGCTTGAAACTATAATAGTGTTAAGAGAATAATACATGAATACACTGGCAAGCACACGTGTCAGAATAGAAGCAGAGGGAAGCACAGGTAGTATATTCTGAATTGTTTTTATATACATCAATATTTATTTATGGTTCTCATTAGACACATTAAGTCAGCTAAAGTAGTACCCTATAATTCCAAAGGTTAAACCCTTCCTTCCATAATTCCTTCCTAAGCTGAACAAAGTCGTCTAATGTGAGCCCTAATACAATGAAGAAAGGCATCATCGTACTGAAAAGATTTATGTCGTATTTACCTTAATAACGTTTACATTTGAGGTTATGATCCATACATGTAATGCAGAGTTTAACACGATATATAATGGTTCCATTATGACAAGTAGATACATTGGGAATAAATAGAACACTAGCAACAACTTCACTCTATTATATATACTTTCACTACCTGTGAAATATCCAAGGAAATTGTACCTTCGATCAAGTGAATGAGTGAGAAAGAGAGTGAGTGAGAGTGGGATAAAGATAGAGGGGGCAGTGGGGTATGAATAGTATCATTATTGTTTTCCCTCAATGCAAAGGCAGTTATTAAGTTAAGGCACTGATTATTTTTAAACGACTTTGTTCAACTCGTGAAAGACTTCTCATTTTATAGTACTCTTCAATATATAGTCGCTGTATTCAAATTAATTGACATGAAGTGAACAGTCTGACGTTTGGTGATAATATGTACTGGTAGCTTTTGGGGTGCGGTGGAATACTAGTTATTGATATTATGATATACAGTTAACTGTTATACAGTTAACTGTTATAATGTGTGAGATTTTAGTGAATGATAATATTACTATGTGTAGTATTTATTATGTGTTTTGTTTTCTTTGTTTATGTTACAACTCTAGCTCCGGACATAAGTGTATTGTCTAAGCAAGAGAGAGAGAGAGAGAGAAGGTCGTGTTCCAGTGTCATTACAAGAGGTCGTTGACATATTTATCCATCTACAATTGGGCAGCAGCAGGTGACAGGTTCAGTTAATTAGTTTGTTCAATGGTCGTCACTAGGAACATAATATGAGTGGACATCTGCTTTCATAATTGAATGTATTTAATGTTCATAAGTATTATCATTTTAAGTTCGGTGGTTCCTTTCTGAATGTATTATTATTTTGGTATGTGTGACGCTCACCGCTTCCCCCAGAACTGCATGGCTTACTCGCTAGGACTCGCCAGGGCAGAGAATGTAGCTACAGTCTACCTATTATTGTGTACTTTCCTTCTCGAGAAAGCTTGTGTTGCAGACTGTTCAGAACTGTTCTTTATTTTCGTCTGTCACAATCCTTTCTATTTTATTTAGTCAAATGAAAGTATTGTGTTAAGTAGTTGAATGATGGGAAGGCGAGCGGGAGAGAGAGAGAGACCAGGTGGTGTGACTTGGTGGTGAGTGTGGCGCGTGGCTGGCTACCTTACATAGGCCTCGCGGGATTCGTTGCCTCCTGCCTAACACTGCCTACTAGGCGGCTGCTTACTGGGCGACTGTCGCGCGCCATCGTGCCATTCCTGCGAACTGGGACTCCAGCGAGGCGGTCCCTGGGAATATTGTGACGTTAAACACTCCGTTAGAACCGCATGGCTTGTCCTACAGTGACTCACTAGGATTGCCAGGGCAGTGGATGGGGCTACAGTTTATGTATTAGAGTGTGCTTTATTTCATATGAAAGCTCGTGTCATGGGCAGTCCAGAAAGGCTCTTTGTTTTCATCCATGTCAAGGCTTTATATATTTAATTGTAAAGTATATGTTTTATCATTAACTAGTAATGATGGGATCTGGGAGAGAGAGAGAGAGAGTAGAACAGAGTGAGACGGGGGCGCCCAGTGTTTTTGTCCCGCTCGATGACGTCACGGCTGGCTGCCTCGCGGGGGTTGGTGGAGAGAGGTCCTTACCATGCTGCAAGCTCTCTTGCTAGTGGCTAGAGGACTTGTAACCGCTTTTTTCCCACGCGCCTCGAGCTAGTGCGAGTATATATACAGTTCCTCGCCACTCTCTCCCTCAGATCTGGTTTCTAGAACGCACCCATCTTTTTCCCTTGCTATCTGTCCCCTTCTCTGCACCTGAGAATCTTTTCCTCTGCCTACCTCTCTCTTTTTCATATCTTTCACCACCTTTTTATTAATATTATACCCCCTCTGGTTAACTCTGCAAAATCAGCTTCATGCTGGCCAGTTGTATTGTGCGTTAAGGTCTGATATAACCCATGTATGTTAGTTGTTAAGATAAGTGGATCACGAAGCATTGGTTGGCTTTCATATTGCCGCTTCCTTTAATTATTAGTGTTCTGCTGGATTAGATAATGCTAGACTAGGAGTCTGATATTATAAGGTATTGTTTCCTATGAGTGCTGGCTTTAGTTAAAAGCTGCACGACATACCTGAGAACTGGAGTTGATTGAGTAAATTCTAGTCTGTGTGCCATTGAGAGTAGAGCATGCACGAATGAGGGCTTTTTGCCTATACCATTCTGCACTGTTCTAAGCTCGTTGTTTGTCTTTGAGGTACGCCAGGAGAACGCTTAATACTTCGGTATTAAGGTTTCTCAAGAGAGCTACCCTTCCCTATAACGTAATATTTGACGCACAGACTTGAGATTTGCACTAGGCTATGCGACATGCCATGCACACCAGTATCTCGTATCATTGACTCTAGCTAGACTTTATCAATCATAGTAGACATTAAGTATATTAACCTAATTACTCTTTTTATGCATACCCATTTATTATTACACAAGCATTTCGCAGCCTAGTTTGATGTATTGACACACAAACGACTTAGGCTCTTTTTGTTGATAGGAATACTGCATTGTCGTGGCGATTATTATTATTGTTGTAGTGTTTAGGATATTCTTGGCTCCGACGGCATTATATATTCTGCCTTTTTGTGTGCATAGCCTGCACGAGCATTGTTCCGCTGCCTGCCTTTTTGGGTTCCATTTCCGATACGAGCATCTTTATAGCATCTAACATTTAAAGAAGATTCCTTGTTAGTGTTGAAGGACTTTAGTGCACTTTCTTTCATGCAGGAGTGCCTGACATTTATTGATTAAAGTAACGTAAGCTGTAACTTCTCTTCCCACCTTACTTTGCATACCATAACCAAGCACCTTCGGTTATAGGTAGTAATAGGCTGTTTTCACATAACATTAAGCCTAGAGTAGACGCACATTTATTGAGAGTTTGATAGCCTATTATTGCATATAGAACTCTGTAGAGTATTTGTGTTCTTTGTTCACTGGGAATATACATCAGAGGTTGGATCTAGCGCTTTCCGTTGTAGCATTTATGCCATTACTAGTCCAATGAATAAGAGCCCTGATATATTTGAACCCCAGTCGTAACAAATGGCGACCTTACCTAGGATTTGGTGAACCTACATTTATTAGCAGGGAACATTTGTTGTTTTGGAGAATATTTTGCGGGGATCAGCAAGAATAATTTTTTTCGCAACATAGTATAGCCCTTGAGTATTTCCGAGAATTTTTGTGTGTATATTGAGGTATAAGAGTTTGGGGTACTTCTTTTCTGAATATTGAGGTGGGAAAGTTTTGTGAGCATCATGTCTTATACCGGATCAGAGGAGAATGGAGACACAGTACGTAATGTCGAAACTGAGGAACAGCAGCATGATGAAAGGGTTAATCGGGTGAACTGTGAGGAGGATGCTAGGATATTTTTGCAATGGCCTGTTACTGCCGAGCGGTTGGAGGGTATGGATCGGTACGGTCTTCAATGCCTGGCCACAGCTATCGGTCATGCGGTTACTAGCAGCATGACCAAGGATAACTTGATAACGTGTGTACTGGGCAGGGTGACTGGTGAGCGAGATGGGTTGAGTGCTCAGAGCCCTTCGGCCATGCTTCCCCTACACTCGACTCCCAGCCATCCCAGTAGTTTGCCGACCCCGGGTACGCTTCCGCAGTTGGGTGGTGACTGGCAGGGTGGGTTGCCCCTGGGGGGACCACCGGTAATTTCAAACATTGTAGCACCTTCACCTCCTCAAGGGTTATCTCCAGAATTATTGCTTCAGCTCGAATTAGCTAAGATCGAAGAGAGAAAGGCTATCAGGGCAGGTGAGCTCCAGCAGCAAATAGAATTAGCCAAGATAGAAGAGAGAAAAACTATCAGTCAGCAGCACATAGAGCTAGCAAAAATCCAAGCTGACTTAGAGTCGACTAGGTACTGTGCCGACATGGACGTAGAGAAGTCGCGAGTAGAGGCAACGGGACAGCGACTTGGGGCTGGTAACCGTGTTCATGAGCAGTCTCTCTCGCACTTATTGAAACTGGTTCCGGTGTTTGATGAGAGTGGTGTAACAGAATTTTTTGCACGCTTTGGGAAGAAGTGCCAGGAACACCAGTGGCCAGAGAATAAATGGGCAGCACTTGTATCCTCTAGATTAATAGGCAAGGGTCTTAAAGCCTACGATGCGTTACCTTTGGAGTCATGTATTGTGTATGAGGATCTCAAGGAGGCTGTCCTGAGGGCTTACGAACTGCAACCAGAAACGTACCGTTTGAAGTTCCGGGGTGTAACTAAGGGAAGAGATAGCACCTTTTTGGAACACGCCCGGGACTTGTCCGATGCTATGGGGAACTGGCTCCGATCTGAGAAGGTCACAACATTTGATGAAATTAAGCAGTTAATGATGTTGGAGCAGTTCTTTAAGAGCACGGGCGGTGATCTAACTTTGAACTTAAAGGAGAAAAACCCAAGAACTCTAGTCGAAGCAGCAGAAATGGCTGATCGACGGCTGTCGTTGATTCGGGGTTGCGGGTCCTCACAGAAGTACGATGTAAGTGCTAAGGACCGTTATCCTCCCCCTCCCCATAACAATGACACATTTAAACAGAAGAGCCATGAAACTAAAACTGAATCCAAACCTTACACCACACCGTATGTGAAAAGTCAGGGGCCTTTTACATCACAGTATAAGCCGAAACCGAAATTTATGTGTTTTAGTTGCCACCAGGAGGGTCATAAGGCAAATGAGTGCCCTAGTCGACCTCCTCCGGCAGCCGTGTCTTTTGCTCACGGAATTGGAGTGTTCACGAGGACATCGGAGTTTGTTAGAGGCATTTCTTCCGAGGTAAATACACTGCCAGTGCACAAGGATCCGGAAGGCTTATTCCCTGTCCGTGATGCCTTTAGTGACCACAGGGGACTCGGTTGTGTGGAGTGGGGGGGTAGAAGACATGAGGTGAGAATTTTGCGTGACACTGGGGCATCGCAAACACTGTTGAGAAATTTCACTGGTAAACCTGTCAATACAGCGCGGGTGGTTGTGGTTCAGGGAGTTAATGCGACAAGGTCATACCCGCTTGTAAGAATGAAGGTGGAAGTTGATGGTGTGACTCGTGACCTGGATGTAGGAATTGTGGAGAAGTTACCTGTTGGGGGCGTCGACCTCCTTCTCGGCAACGACTTTGCGGGACCTACTTCTGAGGCTCCACCCTTGGTCGTTGCCGAGAAGCCGGCCGACGTGAGTAGGGAGGAGCAGGAGTGGGTTGAGAAGTGTCCGGTGCAGCCTATGGCGTGTGTTGTCACCGGAGATCCTGCATCCAGGGAGGCACATTCTGGTCAACAATCTTTAGATCAGTGGAGGAAGGGTACCGAGAAGGGTTTGGAAGTTGATGCGGTTGAGAGTTTAGTATCAACGGCCCTTCTCGGGGACTCAGTATTAGGACCAAATATCGAGTCTGAAGAAGACCCAGTAACTGTTGTGGAAAAGGCAGAGGATGGGCTTAAAAAGACGAAAGAGTTGAAGGAGGACAGTGATGCACAGTCGGGAGATGTGGCAACAAGGTACCCTGACGCGTACCCTATGAGAAATGGGTCAGCGAAGACGGTGGTCCGAAGCTTGCTAGTGTATTTTTCCCGGTATGGTTGCCCGCAGGGGATTCAGTCAGTCCAGGGACCCAACTTCGCTTCTAGCCTCTTTGTTCAGGCAATGCCGCAGCATGGGATTGTTGGGGTTGTGTCATCTGCGTATCATCCGGAGAGCCAGGGTGTGTTAGAGCGATGGCACTCAGCCTTGAAATCTGTGCTCCGTTGTTGTTGCTTTGAGAGTGGGAAGGATTGGGATCTTGGCCTGCCATGTGTTTTGTTTGCTGTACGGGAGGTACCTGGGGAGAGTTTGGGATTCAGCCCTAATGAGCTCGTCTTTGGACACCGTGTCAGAGGGCCTCTCCATATGGTTGAAGAAGTATGGGAGGGCGCAGAAAAACCTTGTTCTATGCTCAAGTGTGTCCTCAACAGTCGAGAACGGATGTTGCGCAGTCTGGAGTTGGCTGGCCGTAATTTGACTAGCTCTCAGGCCCTCAGGAAGGACAGGTACGACCTCAAGGTTGAACTCAGGGAGTTTCACGTGGGTCAGGAGGTGTTGATTCTACTGCCCCTTGTAGGTCACCCCTTATCCGCGAAGTACGCTGGTCCTTATAGGGTGGTGGAGGAGCTATCGGACCTGGTTTACTTGGTAGCCACTCCAGACAGATGGAAGCGCAATCAGTTATGTCATGATAATCCCGTGAAGGAGTATGGGAGGCACCCCCCTGAGCCTCTCACTGTGCCTGTGATGACGTTTAGCAGTCAAGGTGGAGAAGGAGAACGGGACAGTCAAGCTCAGGTGGAGGATAACTGGAAGGATAAGAAGTTCAAATGGGCGCCTGAGTGTGAGAAGGTGTTTAGGGAAGTAAAACACCTGTTGTGCACTCACCCGATCCTCAGGGCCCCTGACTTTAGCCTACCTTTCCAACTAGCAACGGAGGCTAGTGGTGTGCGGGCTGGTGCCGTCCTTGTGGAAAAGGACGATGATGGGCTGGAGCATCCTGTTAGTTTCTGCTCGGAGAAGTACAATTCGGCCCAGGGGAGCTGCTCTGTTGTCGAGGAGGAGCTGCTGGCGGTTGTGCTTGCGCTGGGGCATTTTGAGGTCTATGTTCCAGCCTATGGCCCGGTCGTTGTAGTTTACCCAGATCATCACCCTCTCAAGTTCTTGGACCAGTTTCACAATCGGAATATGAGGCTGACCAGGTGGTCACTAAGGTTATTGGTATATAACCTGGACATACGCCATATTGCCGGTTGTGACAACGTGGTTGCAGATGGTCGTTCAAGGGTATATGATCCTGGGTAGATTGACACACGGGTAGCCTCCTGCTTTAGTTTGAATAGTATTTTGCGCTTGATGCTTGTTGGCTCGCGGTTGTAGCCCAGCGTATTGGGTCGTAAAGCAGGAGTTGAGCGTTTGGTATAGAAGAAAAAACTAGGCTTGCCCCTATAGTGCAGCCGAAATAAACAAATTAAAAAACATAAAAATCAAATAAAAACTCTTTCTTTGATAGTTGAATTTTTTTAGTATGTTATAGCAGTAATTCTGAGTTGCACTCCTCTCAGAATGCTGGGCTAGAGAAGCTCGCTCTTGAGGAGCATAGCTACATATAATTTAACCTATGGTGTTGGGGAGGGTTATAATTTTGAAAAATGTTTTGTTGAAGAACTGTGCCAAATATTTTACTGCCGCTGGGTGATGGGAAGTGGAGATATAGCATGGGTTCTAACCATCAGATTTTTGTGAGCCTTGGGGCCTCTGAGAAAAATCTTGGGGGGGGTGTGACGTTAACCACTCCGTTAGAACCGCATGGCTTGTCCTACAGTGACTCACTAGGATCGCCAGGGCAGTGGATGGGGCTACAGTTTATGTATTAGAGTGTGCTTTATTTCACATGGAAGCTCGTGTCATGGGCAGTCCAGAAAGGCTCTTTGTTTTCACCCATGTCAAGGCTTTATATATTTAATTGTAAAGTATATGTTTTATTATTAACTAGTAATGATGGGATCTGGGAGAGAGAGAGAGAGTAGAACAGAGTGAGAGGGGGGCGCCCAGTGTTTTTGTCCCGCTCGATGACGTCACGGCTGGCTGCCTCGCGGGGTTGGTGGAGAGAGGTCCTTACCATGCTGCAAGCTCTCTTGCTAGTGGCTAGAGGACTTGTAACCGTTTTTTTCCCACGCGCCTCGAGCTAGTGCGAGTATATATACAGTTCCTCGCCACTCTCTCCCTCAGATCTGGTTTCTAGAACGCACCCATCTTTTTCCCTTGCTATCTGTCCCCTGATCTGCACCTGAGAATCTTTTCCACTGCCTACCTCTCTCTTTTTCATATCTTTCACCACCTTTTTATTAATATTATACCCCCTCTGGTTAACTCTGCAAAATCAGCTTCATGCTGGCCAGTTGTATTGTGCGTTAAGGTCTGATATAACCCATGTATGTTAGTTGTTAAGATAAGTGGATCACGAAGCATTGGTTGGCTTTCATATTGCCGCTTCCTTTAATTATTAGTGTTCTGCTGGATTAGATAATGCTAGACTAGGAGTCTGATATTATAAGGTATTGTTTCCTATGAGTGCTGGCTTTAGTTAAATGCTGCACGACATACCTGAGAACTGGAGTTGATTGAGTAAATTCTAGTCTGTGTGCCATTGAGAGTAGAGCATGCACGAATGAGGGCTTTTTGCCTATACCATTCTGCACTGTTCTAAGCTCGTTGTTTGTCTTTGAGGTACGCCAGGAGAACGCTTAATACTTCGGTATTAAGGTTTCTCAAGAGAGCTACCCTTCCCTATAACGTAATATTTGACGCACAGACTTGAGATTTGCACTAGGCTATGCGGCATGCCATGCGCACCAGTATCTCGTATCATTGACTCTAGCTAGACTTTATCAATCATAGTAGACATTAAGTATATTAACCTAATTACTCTTTTTATGCATACCCATTTATTATTACACAAGCATTTCGCAGCCTAGTTTGATGTATTGAGACACAAACGACTTAGGCTCTTTTTGTTGATAGGAATACTGCATTGTCGTGGCGATTATTATTATTGTTGTAGTGTTTAGGATATTCTTGGCTCCGACGGCATTATATATTCTGCCTTTTTGTGTGCATAGCCTGCACGAGCATTGTTCCGCTGCCTGCCTTTTTGGGTTCCATTTCCGATACGAGCATCTTTATAGCATCTAACATTTAAAGAAGATTCCTTGTTAGTGTTGAAGGACTTTAGTGCACTTTCTTTCATGCAGGAGTGCCTGACATTTATTGATTAAAGTAACGTAAGCTGTAACTTCTCTTACCACCTTACTTTGCATACCATAACCAAGCACCTTCGGTTATAGGTAGTAATAGGCTGTTTTCACATAACATTAAGCCTAGAGTAGACGCACATTTATTGAGAGTTTGATAGCCTATTATTGCATATAGAACTCTGTAGAGTATTTGTGTTCTTTGTTCACTGGGAATATACATCAGAGGTTGGATCTAGCGCTTTCCGTTGTAGCATTTATGCCATTACTAGTCCAATGAATAAGAGCCCTGATATATTTGAACCCCAGTTGTAACAATATCCTTGTCAGATCCGTCCCAGACAGCATACTCTAAGCATCTCCCATGAACTGTTCCACACTCTTGTCTTAGAATCTTTCTCTCCTACTGCCTCTATCATTTCCACTACTTCCTCACCTTTTATTAATATCAATTCCCCTCTGGTTCCCTGCATCCACACCTTGAATTGGTGGCCAGACTGTATTATATGCTGGATCTCACATTTCTTATGTACTAGGTTAAGGTTGAAGATAGTCATTGTCTTTTGGGAGATTGTATTGCTCAGACTGTCTCCATCAATCACTAATGTTTCTACAGGGTTAAATAATGCTAGACTAGGGATCAGGTACCTTGCTGTTGGTGTTTTCACTGTGTAGGCTACTTTTGAGCTACACGACACTACGGATTCTGTGGGTTACCTGGGTGGATCTTTTGTCTGTGTACCTTGGAGTTTAGACTGTGTAGTGCGTGAGGGCTGCTTGCCTAATCCACCCAACACTGTTCTAACTCTATTTGCTTTTACTTTTGAGGGTCGCCAGGAGGATACTCTATACTTGTGATCGAGAATCCTCAAGAGAGCACCCCTTCATATTAACGTAATCAGGCCGCACAGACCCAAGGTCCACACTAGGCTAGGAGCTGCCTTGCTCCACCAGAATTCTGTACCTTTGCGCATCCCAGCTAGACTTTATTAACCCGGGTAGACATTAGCTGGATTAGATCATATACTCTTTTATGCATACCCATTATTTCTACACAAGCATTTTGAGGTCTAGGTTGATGTAGAGAGACACAACCAGCATAGACCGGTTTTGTTAATAGGAGTACTACTTTTTCGTGGCGAGCATTAGTACTGTTGCACCGCTTATAATATTCTTGTGTCCAATAACATTATAGGTCCAGCCTTTTTGTGTATTTAGCCTACACGTGCATTGTCCTGCCTCCTGCTATTTTGTGGTTCCATTTCCGAAACGTTCTTCTTAGTAGCATCCGACATTATTCAGAAGATTCCTTGTTCGGTGCTTGAGGACTTTACAACACTTTCTTTCATAAAGGAGTGACAGATATTATTGATTAAAGTATCGTTAAGTAAACCTTCTTCTTGTTTGCATTAGATCACTCTTGTGATTTAATTAAGTTAACTATCTTTTCCTTGTGTACCATAACTAAGCAACCATATGTTATAGGTAATAGGCTGTTTCAGAGAACATCAGCCTATAGTAGAAGCACATAGATACTGAGAGTTAAGATACCCCACTATCGCAGATATAACTCTGGAGGGTATATGTGTTCTTTGTTCGACGGGATTATATATCAGGGGTTGGATCTAGCGTTTCCGTTGTTGCATTTATGCCAGTCTAGTCCAATGTATAAGAGCCACTGATTTATACGAGACCCGATCGTAACAAATGGCGACCTAGCTCAGGATTTGGTGAACTGACATATAATTGCAGGTTATTGTGCAGATTTTTCTCACAGTTTAGGCAGTGAACATTTGTTGATTTTGTGGAATATTTTTTGAGGACATGCAAGAATTATTTTTTTAGCAAAGTAATATAGCACTTAAGCAGTCTCCGAGAATTTTTTATTGTGAATATTGTGGTATAAGAGTTTGGGGTACTTCTTTTTCATGTATCAAAGTGAAAAATCTTCAGTGAGCATCATGTCTTATAGCGGATCAGTGCAGGATGAGGACACAGTACGTGATGTAGAAGCTGAGGAGCAGCAGCATGTGCAGGTTGTTAACTTGGTGAACAGTGAGGAGGATGCAAGGAATTTTTTACAATGGCCTGTTACTTCCGACCGGTTGGTGGGTATGAATCAGTACGGTCTCCAGTGCTTAGCCGCAGCTATCGGTCATGTATGTACTAGTGGCATGACCAAGGATGACCTGATGACGTGTGTGCTGGGTGGGGTGACTGGCGTACGAGGTAGGGTGAGTGCTCAGAGCCCTTTGGCCGAGCCTCCCCTTCACTCGACTCCCAATCCTCCTATTGGAGTACCGACCCTGAGCACGCTTCCGCAGGTGGGTAGTGACTGGCAGGGTGGTTTGCCCCTGGGGGGATCACCGGGTATTTCTAACATCATTGCATCTCCTCCTCCTCCTCAAGGTTTGACCCCGGAGATGCTCTTTCAGCTCGAGATGGCAAAACATCAGAGTCAACAGTAGATAGAGCTAGCTAAGATAGAAGAGAGAAAAGAGCTGGCTAGGATGCAGCAACAGACGAGGGAAGCTGAGCTTAGGACTGAACTAGAATCTACAAGATACCGTGCCGACATGGATTTAGAGAAGTCTCGTGTTGAGACGACGGGACAGCGACTCGGTACTGGAAACCGTGCGCATTATCAGTCTCTGTCGCACCTTCTCAAACTGGTCCCTGTATTTGACGAGTCTGGTGTCACAGAGTTTTTCAATAGATTTGAGAAGAAGTGCCGGGAGCATCAGTGGCCTGAAGTTAAGTGGGCGGCCCTTGTGTCCTCTAGACTCGTAGGTAAGGGGCTCAAGGCTTACGATGCACTGCCTTTGGAGTCCTGCGTTGTTTATGAGGAGCTCAAGGAGGCTGTCCTGCGGGCATATGAGCTACAACCCGAGACATATAGGTTAAATTTCCGGGGTGTGACTGTACCTTCTTGGAGCATGCCCGGGACCTGTCCGACGCTATGGGAAACTGGCTCAGATCAGAGAAGACAACTACGTTTGATGAGATGAAACAGTTGATGCTTCTAGAGCAGTTTTATAAGTGTACGGGCGGCGACTTGACTTAAAACCTTAAAGAAAAGAACCCAAGAACTCTCGTAGAAGCAGCAGAGATGGCTGATCGTCGGTTGTCACTAATTCGGGGGTGCGGCTCTGCACAGAGAAACGATGTAGGCATTAAGGAGCGTTACCCTCCCCCTCCCCGGAATATGGACACACATAAATTTAAAAGCAATAATAATAGTCCTTAAAGTTAGCGCATGCGCCAGCTAAGGATAATCCAATAAGGCCGATTAGGCGTATTTCCATTTGGGTCCTGTACTACTACCCCATCCCCTTGCTCATGAGGGACGGTAACGACTCAGTGCTTGTGAAAAACCTTTAATGCGCCGAGCATGGGTGCAATCCTGGGCCTTCTGGGTGGAAGTCCAAGACGCTAGTCACTACACCAGCGAGCCGCTGACACCAAGACTGATCACAAACCTAGCACCGCCCCATTTAAGATGGGTCATGGGACTTTTACACCTCAGTATAAGTCCAAGGGGAAATTTGAGTGTTATCACTGTCACAAAGAGGGGCACATGGCAAAAGCTTGTCCGAGCAGACCTCCCACGGCGGCTGTGTCATTGGCTCAGAGCATTGGGGTGTTCCAAAAGTCTTCTGTGTTTGCTGGAGGCATAAGATCAGAGGATGGAGCACCGCCAGTGAAGAAGGATCCGGAAGGCTCGAACCCTGTCCGCGATGCCTTTTGCGACCATAGAGGGCATGGCTGCGTGAAGTGGGGGGGCAAGAAGCACGGGGTACAGCACTTGCATGACACAGGTGCCTCTCAGACACTCTTGAAGAATTTCACTGGTAGACCCATAAACGCGGCGCGGGTAGTTGTGGTGCAGGGAGTTAATGCAACTAGGTCATACCCGCTTGTTAGAATGGAGCTTGAAGTTGACGGTGTGGCTCGCGAACTGGATGTGGGAATCGTGGAGAAATTGCCTGTTGGGGGCGTCGACCTCCTTCTCGGCAATGACTTTGCGGTGCCTGCTTCTAAGGTTTCACCCTTAGTCGTTGCCGAGGAGCCGGCCGACGTGAGTAGTGAGGAACAGGAGTGGGTTGAGAAGTGTCAGGTGCAACCAATGGCGTGTGTTGTAACCAGATCTCTCGCATCCAGGGAGTCACAGCCTAACCAACAGTCTTCAAATAAGTGGAGGAACGGTCACGAGAAGGTGCTGAAAGCTGATACGGTGGAGAGTCTAGTACCAGCAGCGCTTCTCGGGGACTCAGTATTAGCACCGTTATTAGAGTCTGGAGAAGCACCACCACCTGTCACTGAGAGTGTAGCGGCAGGGCTTAAAGAGACTCAGAGGCAGCAACGGCATACACGGAGAGAGCAACGGGATGCAAAGTTCGATGTTGGGGGAGGGCATGAGTTGTTTCGCAAACACTTAGACAGGCTAGCTCCCTCAGATATTCGCAAATTGCAGCTAGAAGACCCGGAGGTTCTAAAGTGTAGTGACGGTGCTGTCGAACTTGAGAGTAGAGAACGAATGTTGCGTAGTCTGGAGTTGGCCGGCCGCAATCTGGTAGGCTCTCAGGCCCTCATGAAGGACAGGTACGACCACAAGGTGAAACTCAGGGAGTTTCACGTGGGTCAGGAGGTGTTGATACTACTCCCTCTTGTAGGTCACCCCTTATCCGCAAAGTACGCTGGTCCTTATAGGGTAGCAGAGAAGCTCTCGGACTTAGATTACCTGGTGGCCACTCCAGACAGGCGTAAGAGGAATCAGTTATGTCATGTCAATCTGATGAAGGAGTATGTGAGGCGCCCACCTGAGCCTCTCACTGTCCCCGTGATGACTTTCAGCAGTCAAGGTGGAGAAGGAGAACGGGACAGTCATGCGCAGGTGGATGACAACTGGGATTATCATGTTTCTGCAGATCAGTGGGCGGGAAACACGAGACAGGCAGCTCATGAGGCTTTGCAACACCTACCTGAGCAACAGCGTGTGGCTGTCGAGCGCCTATTTTGTTTATACCCTACTGTATTTGCGGAACACCCAGGCCTCACTACTCAGGAGGTGCACGACGTTGACGTCGGAGACCACCCACCCTTCAAATCAGTGCCCTATAGGGTGCCCCCTATTAAACTTCTGGCCCTCCGGGCGGAGTTGGAGTATATATTGCAACAGGGACTGATCGAGAAGGGGGCGGTAAAGTGGACATCTCCCGTAACGCTGCAACCTAAGCCGGATGGCAAGGTGCGCTTCTGTGTTGATTACCGCAGGCAAAACGGCTTGACTCCCACCAACCCATATCCTCTTCCCCGGGTCAATGACTGTGTAGACAAGATTGGCAGGGCTAAGTTCTTGACCAAGGTGGACCTGGTAAAAGGTTACTGGCAGGTGCCTTTGTCTGAACGGGCGAAAGAGGTGTGTGGTTTTGTGGTGGATGGTGCTACATATCGTTGTAATGTCATGCCGTACGGTCTAAAGAACGCACCAGCGACCTTCCAAAGCTTGATGAACGAGTTAGTGGCTGACATTCCGAACTGTACCGTGTACCTGGACGACGTCATTATCTACGATGACGATTTCAAGAGCTACTGTGAACATGTAGAATCCCTATTTAAGAAATTAAGCGAGGCAAACTTGGTGGTCAACCTGGGAAAGTGTGATTTTGTGTGGGCTACCATGCAGTATCTGGGGTTCATGGTGGGTTTTGGCCAGGTGTGCCCCCCACAGAACAAGATATTGGCTACTAACCACTTCCCCAGGCCGTCCACCAAGAAGCAGATCATGAGGTTTTTGGGCATGATTGGTTACTACCGCCGCTTTATAAAGGGCTAGTCTACTGTGCTGGCTCCTCTGACGGACCTATTGGCCAAAGATAGAAAGTTTAAGTGGGCGCCTGAGTGTGAGAGGGCTTTTTTGCTAGTAAAACACCTGTTGTGTACTCACCCAATCCTCAGGGCCCCGGACTTTAGCCGACCATTCCAGATGGCAACTGATGACAGTGGTGTGGGGGCTGGTGCCGTTCTGATGCAATCAGACGAAGATGGGCTGGAGCACCCAGTCAGTTTCTTCTCAAAAAAGTTAAACTCGGCGCAGAAAAACTATTCAGTAGTTGAGAAGGAACTGCTGGCGATTGTGCTAGCGCTCAGGCATTTTGAGGTGTATGTTCCAGCCTATGGACCAGTTGTGGTGATCTACACCGACCATCACCCCCTCAAGTTCCTGAATCAATTCCATAACCGGAATATGAGGCTGACCAGGTGGTCATTAATGTTGCAGGAATACAACCTAGACATACGCCATATTGCCGGTTCTGAGAATGTGATTGCAGATTGCTTATCGAGGGTGGAAGACCCGGGGTAGATCATCACAATGGTAGCCTCCTACTTTGGTTTGATTAGTATGTTTACGTCTGGTGCTTGTTGGCTCGCGTGTGTAGCCCAGCGTATTGGGTCGTAAAGTAGGAGTTGCTGTGTTGGTATAGAAGAAAAAACTAGGCTTGCCCCTGTAGTGCAGCCGCCATAAACATATTAAAAATATAAAAATCCTATAAAAACTCTTTCTTTGATAGTTAATTTTTTTTAAGTATGTTATAGCAGAAATTCTGAGTTGTACTCCTCTCAGAAGGCTGGGCTAGTGAAGCTCGCTCTTATGAGCATAACTATGTAATTTAATCTATTGTGTTGGGAAGGGTTGTTCATTTTTATAATGTGTTATTTTGAAGAGAACTGTGCTTTACATTTCATTGTCGCTGGGTGGCTAGGAGTGGCGAATTTTGTATGGGTTCTGCGTGTCAGATTTAGAGCTCATAGTTGGAGCCTCTTAAAAATCTTGGGTGGGGTTTGATGCTCACCGCTTCCCCCAGAACCGCATGGCTGACTCGCTAGGACTCGCCAGGGCAGAGAATGTAGCTACAGTCTACCTATCATTGTGTACTTTCCTTCTCGAGAAAGCTTGTGTTGCAGACAGTTCAGAACTGTTCTTTATTTTCGTCTGTCACAATCCTTTCTATTTTATTTAGTCAATTGAAAGTATTGTGTTAAGTAGTTGAATGATGGGAAGGCGAGCGGGAGAGAGAGAGAAACCAGGTGGTGTGACTTGGTGGTGAGTGTGGCGCGTGGCTGGCCCCCTTACATAGGCCTCGCGGGATTCGTTGCCTCCTGCCTAACACTGCCTACTAGGCGGCTGCTTACTGGGCGACTGTCGCGCGCCCTCGTGCCATTCCTGCGAACTGGAACTCCAGCGAGGCGGTCCCTGGGAATATCCTTGTCAGATCCGTCCCAGACAGCATACTCTAAGCATCTCCCATGAACTGTTCCACACTCTTGTCTTAGAATCTTTCTCTCCTAATGCCTCTATCATTTCCACTGCTTCCTCACCTTCTATTAATATCAATTCCCCTCTGGTTCCCTGCATCCACACCTTGAATTGGTGGCCAGACTGTATTATATGCTGGATCTCACATTTCTTATGTACTAGGTTAAGGTTGAAGATAGTCATTGTCTTTTGGGAGATTGTATTGCTCAGACTGTCTCCATCAATCACTAATGTTTCTACAGGGTTAAATAATGCTAGACTAGGGATCAGGTACCTTGCTGTTGGTGTTTTCACTGTGTGTAGGCTAATTTTGAGCTACACGACACTACGGATTCTGTGGGTTACCTGGGTGGATCTTTTGTCTGTGTACCTTGGAGTTTAGACTGTGTAGTGCGTGAGGGCTGCTTGCCTAATCCACCCAACACTGTTCTAACTCTATTTGCTTTTACTTTTGAGGGTCGCCAGGAGGATACTCGATACTTGTGATCGAGAATCCTCAAGAGAGCACCCCTTCATATTAACGTAATCAGGCCGCACAGACCCAAGGTCCACACTAGGCTAGGAGCTGCCTTGCTCCACCAGAATTCTGTACCTTTGCGCATCCCAGCTAGACTTTATTAACCCGGGTAGACATTAGCTGGATTAGATCATATACTCTTTTATTCATACCCATTATTTCTACACAAGCATTTTGAGGTCTAGGTTGCTGTAGAGAGACACAACCAGCATAGACCGGTTTTGTTAATAGGAGTACTACTTTTTCGTGGCGAGCATTAGTACTGTTGCACCGCTTATAATATTCTTGTGTCCAATAACATTATAGGTCCAGCCTTTTTGTGTATTTAGCCTACACGTGCATTGTCCTGCCTCCTGCTATTTTGTGGTTCCATTTCCGATACGTTCTTCTTAGTAGCATCCGACATTATTCAGAAGATTCCTTGTTCGGTGCTTGAGGACTTCACAACACTTTCTTTCATAAAGGAGTGGCAGATATTATTGATTAAAGTAACGTTAAGTAAACCTTCTTCTTGTTTGCATTAGATCACTCTTGTGATTTAATTAAGTTAACTATCTTGTCCTTGTGTATCATAACTAAGCAACCATATGTTATAGGTAATAGGCTGTTTCAGAGAACATCAGCCTATAGTAGAAGCACATAGATACTGAGAGTTAAGATACCCCGCTATCGCAGATATAACTCTGGAGGGTATATGTGTTCTTTGTTCGACGGGATTATATATCAGGGGTTGGATCTAGCGTTTCCGTTGTTGCATTTATGCCAGTCTAGTCCAATGTATAAGAGCCACTGATTTATACGAGACCCGATCGTAACATATGGTATTATAAATTAGTGTATTAATGTTATCATACAGGTTTATGGGTATAGTAGTAATCATACAAAAGAGCTTAGTATTTGTTTTTTCCCATGGTAGGCTACATCTATTAAAGGTATTAGAGAGCTGCTGCACCTTTGAATATACAAGTGACGTTTGCTACAGTGTTTATTGGAATAAAGTGGATTATTATCAGACTAGGAGAACAATTGTTTGATGCATAGTTCAGAAAATGTGTATTATTACGTCAGCCAGTTTGACTTAATGTCAAGCATAGTTTACCGTTTGAGGAATATCTGTATCAATTTTGTTTTTTTATAACAAACTTGTACACATGTGTGTTAATTTCACTGGCCCAGCAAACGTTAAGACAATAACCGTGATCACTGTATCGTCCAGGAGTGGAATGGTTCAATGTATACCCTGGACTATTAAATATCAAGTGAGAAGTGCAGCTATATAACGTAAGGTAATATTACATATATTCAGTTAGACACCGTCCGGCGGCCATTGTGCTTATTGGACCATTAATTCCCTTTGGAGTACTGCATATTGGTGGAACAGATTCTATACTTCAAACCAGGGCTGCCAAAATTTTTTTTTTTTTTTTTTTTTTTTCAGAAAAAATATTAATTGTCACACATACACACACACACATACACACACAAATAAGGTTAACATATCAGCACTAACAGTCACCTTAACTTCTCCAACTTGCCTGGCAGTCTGAACCTATATTAACCAAGACCTTTTTGTAATATTAAAAGTGCAATAGAAACTACATACAATAATTATATATAATTATACATCATTAACTTTTCAATTTTGAATTTTAATATATGCTAGCGTTTTTTTATTATAGTTGTGCATGTCCCATATAGCCTATCATTGCGTTAGGGGAAGACTTTAGGTAAATACTATAAGTACAGTTACAGTATGGCAATATTTATATGAATAAGAAAATACTGAATTTATGTTATAAACAAATGAAAGTGTAAATGTAAATTGTACAAGCAAGGAAGAGGAAAGGGAGAATGTTGGATAGGTTTGAAAGAAAGATAATAGAAGGATGTGTGTGTGTGTGTGTCGTTCTGAGGCTAACTCAAGGTTTCAATGTATTCTCCAACATGCAAACATAAACAAACAATTTCAATATCGCTCTGTGTGTGAACCTCTAATTCCCCTTTCCCGGTGGCCACGGGATTGGGCCCATACGGGATTGGGCCCACGGAATTGGGCCCAGACGGGATTGTGCCCAGACGGGACTGGGCCCAGACGGGACAGGGCCCATACAGAATCGCGCCCATACGGGATTGGGCCCAGACGGTACTGGGCCCATACGGAATAGGGCCCATACGGGATTGGGCACATACGGAATTGGGCCCAGACGGGACTGGACCGATACGGGATTGGGCCCAGACGGGACTGGGCCCATACAGGATTGGACCCAGACGGGACTGGGCCCATACGGAATTGGGACCAGACGGGACTGGGCCCATACGGGATTTGGCCCATACAGGATTGGGCCTAGACGGGATTTTTTTTTTTTTTTTTTTTATTTTTTTATTATTATTATATAATTATATACTGTATATATTATATATATATATATATATATATATATATATATATATTTTTTTTTATATTGGGCCCAGACGGGATTGGGCCCAGTCCCGTCTGGGCCCAATCCCGTCTGGGCCCAATTCCATGGGCCCAATCCCAACTGGGCCCAGTCCCGTCTAGGCCCAATTCCGTATGGGCCCAATCCTGTGGCCACAGAGTAGGGTGATGATGTGAGTATAGTGAAGATGTGACTGTAGTGAAGATGTGAGTGTAGTGAAAATGTGAGTATAGTGAAGATGTGAGTATGGTGAACATGTGAGTGTAGTGGATATATGAGTATGGTGAACATGTGAGTCTAGTGAAGATGTGAGCATAGTGAAGATGTGAGTATGGTGAACATGTGAGTATAGTGTGTGTGTGTCGTTCTGAGGCTAACTCAAGGTTTCAATGTATTGTCCAACATGCAAACATAAACAAACAATTTCAATATCGCTCTGTGTGTGAACCTCTAATTCCCCTTTCCCGGTGGCCACGGGATTGGGCCCATACGGGATTGGGCCCACGGAATTGGGCCCAGACGGGATTGGGCCCAGACGCAGACGGGACTGGGCCCAGACGGGACAGGGCCCATACAGAATCGCGCCCATACGGGATTGGGCCCAGACGGTACTGGGCCCATACGGAATTGGGCCCATACGGGATTGGGCACATACGGAATTGGGCCCAGACGGGACTGGACCGATACGGGATTGGGCCCAGACGGGACTGGGCCCATACAGGATTGGACCCAGACGGAACTGGGCCCATACGGAATTGGGACCAGACGGGACTGGGCCCATACGGGATTTGGCCCATACAGGATTGGGCCTAGACGGGATTTTTTTTTTTTTTTTTTTTTTTTTTTATTATTATTATATATTTATATACTGTATATATATATATATATATATATATATATATATATATATATATATATATATTATTATTTTTTTTATATTGGGCCCAGACGGGATTGGGCCCAGTCCCGTCTGGGCCCAATCCCGTCTGGGCCCAATTCCATGGGCCCAATCCCAACTGGGCCCAGTCCCGTCTAGGCCCAATTCCGTATGGGCCCAATCCTGTGGCCACAGAGTAGGGTGATGATGTGAGTATAGTGAAGATGTGACTGTAGTGAAGATGTGAGTGTAGTGAAAATGTGAGTATAGTGAAGATGTGAGTATGGTGAACATGTGAGTGTAGTGAAGATGTGAGTATAGTGAAGATATGAGCATAGTGAAGATGTGAGCATAGTGAAGATGTGAGTATGGTGAACATGTGAGTATAGTGTGTGTGTGTCGTTCTGAGGCTAACTCAAGGTTTCAATGTATTGTCCAACATGCAAACATAAACAAACAATTTCAATATCGCTCTGTGTGTGAACCTCTAATTCCCCTTTCCCGGTGGCAACGGGATTGGGCCCATACGGGATTGGGCCCACGGAATTGGGCCCATACGGGATTAGGCCCACGGGATTGGGCCCGGATGGGATTGGGCCCAGACGGGATTGGGCCCAGACCGGACTGGGCCCACACGGGACTGGGCCCAGACGGGATTGGGCCCAGACAGGATTGGGCCCAGATGGGATTGGGCCCAGACGGGATTGGGCCCACGGGATTGGGCCCAGACGGGATTGGGCCCAGACGGGATTGGGCCCAGACGGGACTGGGCCCAGACGGGACTGGGCCCATACAGAATCGCGCCCATACGGGATTGGCCCCAGACGGTACTGGGCCCATACGGAATTGGGCCCATACAGGATTGGGCCCAGACGGGACTGGGCCTATACGGGATTGGGCCCAGACGGGATTGGGCCCAGACGGTACTGGGCCCATACAGGATTGGGCCCAGACAGGACTGGACCCATACGGGATTGGGCCCATACGGGATTGGGCCCAAACGGGATTAGGCCCAGACGGGATTTTTTTTTTTTTTTTTTTTTTTATTATATATATATATATATATATATATATATATATATATTATATATACATACCTGTATATATATATATATATATATATATATATATATATATATTTTTTTTTTTTTTTTTTTTATTTTTTTTTTATATTGGGCCCAGACGGGACTGGGCCCAATTCCAGGTGCCGAATCACGTCTGGGCCCAATTCCAGGTGCCGAATCCCGTCTGGGCCCAGTCCCATCTAGGCCCAATTCCGTATGGGCCCAATCCCGTCTGGGCCCAGTCCCGTCTAGGCCCAATTCCGTATGGGCCCAATCCTGTGGCCACAGAGTAGGGTGATCATGTGAGTATAGTGAAGATGTGACTGTAGTGAAGATGTGAGTGTAGTGAAAATGTGAGTATAGTGAAGATGTGAGTATGGTGAACATGTGAGTGTAGTGAATATATGAGTATGGTGAACATGTGAGTCTAGTGAAGATGTGAGCATAGTGAAGATGTGAGTATGGTGAACATGTGAGTATAGTGTGTGTGTGTCGTTCTGAGGCTAACTCAAGGTTTCAATGTATTGTCCAACATGCAAACATAAACAAACAATTTCAATATCGCTCTGTGTGTGAACCTCTAATTCCCCTTTCCCGGTGGCAACGGGATTGGGCCCATACGGGATTGGGCCCACGGAATTGGGCCCATACGGGATTAGGCCCACGGGATTGGGCCCGGATGGGATTGGGCCCAGACGGGATTGGGCCCAGACCGGACTGGGCTCAGACGGGATTGGGCCCACGGGATTGGGCCCAGACTGGATTGGGCCCAGACGGGATTGGGCCCAGACGGGATTGGGCCCAGACGGGATTGGGCCCAGACGGGACTGGGCCCAGACGGGACTGGGCCCATACAGAATCGCGCCCATACGGGATTGGCCCCAGACGGTACTGGGCCCATACGGAATTGGGCCCATACAGGATTGGGCCCAGACGGGACTGGGCCCATACGGGATTGGGCCCAGACGGGACTGGGCCCATACGGAATTGGGCCCATACGGGATTGGGCCCATACAGGATTGGGCCCAGACAGGATTTTTTTTTTTTTTTTTTTTTTTTTTTTTTTGTATTATATATATATATATATATATATATATATATATATTATATATACATACCTGTTTATATTTATATATATATATATATATATATATATATATATATATATATATATATTTTTTTTTTTTTTTTTTTTTTTTTTTTTATATTGGGCCCAGACGGGACTGGGCCCAGTCCCGTCTGGGCCCAATCCCGTCTGGGCCCAATTCCAGGAGCCGAATCCCTTCTGGGCCCAATTCCAGGTGCCGAATCCCGTCTGGGCCCAGTCCCATCTAGGCCCAATTCCGTATGGGCCCAATTCCGTATGGGCCCAATCCCGTCTGGGCCCAGTCCCGTCTAGGCCCAATTCCGTATGGGCCCAATCCTGTGGCCACAGAGTGAGTATAGTGAAGATATGACTGTAGTGAAAATGTGAGTGTAGTGAAAATGTGAGTGTAGTGAAGATGTGAGCGTAGTGAAGATGTGAGTATGGTGAACATTTGAGTGTAGTAAAGATGTGAGTGTAGTGAAGATGTGAGTATAGTGAAGATGTGAGTATGGTGAACATGTGAGTGTAGTGAAGATATGAGTATGGTGAACATGTGAGTGTAGTGAAGATGTGAGCGTAGTGAAGATGTGAGTATGGTGAACATGTGAGTGTAGTGAAGATGTGAGTAAGGTGAACATGTGAGTGTAGTGCAGGTGTGAGAATGGTGAAAATGTGAGTGTAGTGAAGATGTGATCGTAGTGAAAATGAGAGTATGGTGAACATGTGAGTATAGTGAAGATGTGAGCATAGTGAATATGTGAGTATGGTGACCATGTGAGTAGTGAAGATGTGAGTATGGTGAACATGTGAGTGTAGTGAAGATGTGAGTATAGTGAAGATATGAGCATAGTGAAGATGAGCATATATATAGTGTAGATATGAGAATTGAAGATATGAAAAGTGAATATGTGAGGCCCAAAAGGGCCCAATCCCGTCTGGGCCCAATTAAAAAAAAAAAAACAAAAAAAAAATATAATAATAATATTAATAATAATAATAATGATAATAATAATAACAAAAAAAAATCCATATAAAAAAAATAAATAAAAAAAAATAAAAAAATACAGTCTGGGCCCAATCCTGTATGGGCCCAGTCCCATCTGGGCCCAATCCCGTATGGGTCTAATCCCGTCTGGGCCCAATTCCGTATGGGCCCAGTCCCGTCTGGGCCCAATCCCATATGGGCCCAATCCCGTCTGGGCCCAATTCCGTATTTGGGCCCAGACGGGATTTGGCCCACGGGATTGTGCCCAGACGGGATTGGGCCCATACGGAATTGGGCCCAGACAGGACAGGGCCCATACGGGATTGGGCTCAGACGGGACTGGGCCCATACGGAATTGGGCCCAGACGGGATTGGGCCCATAAGGGACTGGGCCCAGACGGGACTAGGCCCATACGGAATTGGGTCCTGACGGGATTGGGCCCATACGGGATTGGGCCCAGACGGGACTGGGCCCATACAGGAGTGGGCCCAGACGTTTTTTTTTTTTTTTTTTTTTTAATATATTTATTTATTTTTTTATTTTTTATTGGGCCCAGACGGGATTGGGCCCAGTCCCTTATGGGCCTCACATCTTCACTACGCTCACATCTTCACTATACTCACATCTTCACTACACTCACATGTTCACCATACTCACATCTTCACTAAACTCACATGGTCACCATACTCACATCTTCACAACGCTCACATCTTCACTACACTCACATGTTCATAATACGGTCATAAGAGACAGACTCGTAAATCACTTAGAAGAAAATAACATACTTAAAGATACTCAACACGGTTTTCGTAAAAAACGTTCCTGTTTAACAAACCTCTTAGACTTCTTCCACGATATCCTCAACCTCTACGATGAGAGTAAAGCTGTAGATATTATATACCTTGATTTTCAAAAGGCCTTTGACAAAGTTCCCCACAAACGTTTACTGCTAAAACTAAAAGCACATGGAATACAAGACGGTGTGTTGAAATGGATAGAAAATTGGTTCAGCGACAGAAAGCAAAGAGTAGTCATAAACGGTAAGGCATCTAAATGGACCAATGTAAGTAGCGGGGTACCCCAGGGATCGGTACTAGGCCCAATTATTTTTCTAATTTACATCAACGACATAGATGAGGATCTCACCTGTACAATCTCAACATTTGCTGACGATACAAAAATTGCAAATAGCGTACACTCAAAAGAACAAGTTGACGATATGCAACACAATCTAGACAAATTGTCATGTTGAGCCCAAATTTAGCAAATGAGTTTCAATGTGGATAAATGTAAAGTACTACATATCGGATACCTAAATGAGAAAGCAAACTATTCGATGAATGGCACTCAGCTTAAGAATGTAAACAGAGAAACCGATCTGGGAGTAACAATATCGAGTAACCTAAAACCGAGTCAACAATGTTCAGAAGTTGTTAAGAAGGCAAACAAAATAATTGGCTTTATAGGCAGGTCATTTGAGCATAAATCCAAAGAAGTTATCCTAACCCTTTACAATTCCTTAGTCCGCCCTCTTCTGGAATACTGCGTTCAATCCTGGTGCCCTTATTACCAAAAAGATATAAACAAGCTAGAAGGAGTTCAACGTAGAGTTACCAAAATGATACCTAGCCTAAAGAACAAACCATACGAAGAGCGTCTTAGAGAATTAAATCTAATTCCTCTAACCCAGCGCAGATTAAGAGGTGATTTAATTCAAGTGTTCAAAATCATCAAAGGCATCGACAATATGAACTGTAGTAAGTACTTCACTATCGACCAATCTAATTACACGCGGGTAACGGTTGCAAAATTATTGGTAAATCTTTTAACTCACACGAATCTAAGAATTTCTTCTTCAATCGAGTTGTCAACTTGTGGAATGGGCTTCCCCGAGACGTTATAGAATGCAGCACCATTGATTCATTTAAACTCCGCCTAGACAAATATCTCGCATCAAACCCGCGACTGACTGCGTTTGTAAATTAATAACTTTATTTTATCCTCCCCTCAGTTACTAACCCATCTGTCCCCTACTAATTTCCTAATCCTGCCACGGACATTATAGTTCCCTTTCTAATGTTCCCTTACCCACTCTAAACGACTGTTTGGACACTTGATCCTCACTGTTTTGGATTACAAGCAGCCTAGAAGGGTCACTAGACCTGTTGTTGCTTGATTTCCTTTGTACTTCTTTGTACTCCTTTGTACCTTGTACTCACATCTTCACTACACTCACACGTTCACCATACTCACATCTTCAATATGCTCACATTTTCACTACACTCACATGTTCACCATACTCACATCTTCACTATACTCACATGTTCACCATACTCACATCTTCACTACACTCAAATGTTCACCATACTCACATTTTCACTACGCTCACATCTTCACCATACTCATATCTTCACTACACTCACATGTTCACCATACTCACATCTTCACTATACTCACATCTTCACTACACTCACATCTTCACTACAGTCACATCTTCACTATACTCACATGATCACCCTACTCTGTGGCCACGGGATTGGGCCCATACGGAATTGGGCCTAGACGGGACTGGGCCCAGACGGGATTGGCCCATACGGAATTGGGCCCAGATGGGATTGGGCCCAGACGGGACTGGACCCATACAGAATTGGGCTCAGACGGGACTGGGCCCATACAGGATTGGGCCCAGACGGGACTGGGCCCATACGGGATTGGGCCCAGACGGGATTGGGCCCATACGGGATTGGGCCCAGACGGGACTGGGCCCATACGGAATTGGGCCCAGACGGGATTGGGCCCATACGGGATTGGGCCCAGACGGGACTGGGCCCATACGGAATTGGGCCCAGACGGGATTGGGCCCAGACGGGGGAC
The DNA here is from genome assembly GCA_032716605.1 of Paralithodes platypus. Lineage (NCBI taxonomy): Eukaryota > Metazoa > Arthropoda > Malacostraca > Decapoda > Lithodidae > Paralithodes > Paralithodes platypus. Next base: position 15,574,335 of record CM064512.1, read on the forward strand.
TGGGCCCAATCCTGTCTGGGCCCAATTAAAAAAAAAAACAAAAAAAAACAAAAAAAAAAAAAAATAATAATAATACCCCCCAAAAAAATAATAAAAAAAATAAAAAATATATAATAATCTATCTATCTATCTATTGCCGGACGCCTTACTCCCCTTACGAGGGTGGCCATACACAGAATGCCCCCAAGCGGACCTATTCCCTGTGAGAGGGACAACCCGAGCCAGTTTAGTAAAGGACTTACAGGATTGATCACTCAATTTACGATCCGTCCGACTCCGAGGCCCTCTGTGTATCTTGTTAGCACTATTTTTCTACAGTGGTGTTCGGCTAATCCATCCACCAACCTGCCTTACCCTTAGGTAAGCAGTACGGATTTGTATCAGGTTTACTCCCCTAGACAGGTTGCCAACCAAGGCTGACGAGTCCCATCCACCCGGATTTGTATAAGGTTGTCTCCCCTAGATGAGTTGCCGACCAAGGCTAACGAATCCCATCCACCCGGATAATAATATTAATAATACAAAAAAAACAAAAAAACAAATCCGTCTTGGCCCAATCCCGTATGGGCCCAGTCCCGTCTGGGCCCAATTCCGTATGGGCCCAATCCCATCTGGGCCCAATCCCATATGGGCCCAGTCCCATCTGGGCCCAAGCCCGTATGGGCCCAATCCTGACTGGGCCCAATTCCGTTTGGGCCCAGTCCCGTCTGGGCCCAGTCCCGTCTGGGCCAAATCCCGTGGGCCCAATCCCATCTGGGCCCAATCCCGTCTGGCCCAATCCTGTGGGCCCAATCCTGTATGGGCCCAATCCCGTATGGGCTCAGTCCCGTGGGCCCAATCCCGTCTGGGCCCAATTCCGTATGGGCCCAATCCCGTACGATTTTCGTCACCGAGGACGTAGTCTTGTCAATTCGCAAAAAATGTGTGCGATGTCAACGATTTTGACCGTTAAAAACTGTAGACAAGTTTACACTAGGCGACGATGTCGACGATGAATACGACGAATCGGCGACATTATGCGATGTCATCGGCAAATTGAGCGATGGTTCGCCGATGAACTCGGCGATAACTATCACATTTGAATAAAATATTGCGAAATAATGCGAAGGATGAACGAATCCTTGGCATTCTGCGACGCCCCGAGCAAGGCCAAGGCCATAGCCGAGTGCCCCCACAGAACCCTCCCTTCGGACCACAATAAAGCCTGGGTGACCGAAGCCACTCCATGGCGGGGAGCTGAGGAGGGTGCGGAAACGCCCGGGAAACCAAAGCCCCACCCAGGGCCCCGTGCCCCTCAGCAATTATGAAGAGAAAGTTGAGGGGCATAGGAAAAATGTGACGCTTTGGCTTCCAATCTTGGTAGATTGGGAGGTCAATCCACGGAAAAGATGCCGTCACTTGAGATCTAGAAAATATATAAGTAAAAGGAACAGTCAGAGTAAGCTATGGGTATGGCAGAGATCGCTCAGTTCTCACTCTGATAGACCAGCCCATCACCACATGACTAGAACCCAATCCTCTCAGCAACAGCTAGGAAAGGCCCTAGAAAGCCACCTTTGGCGGGGTGATAGCTCCCATATTTCAACCCTTTTCGGGGTTGGGCACGGTTAAAGTATACTGTTCACATGTACCCTTAGACGGATTTATATCAGATTATTGACCCACAAGGAACCAATTAAGCTCACTACCCACAACACCACAACTCACCATGTCATAATAGACGTCAGAGAGACTGAAAACTTATAATGGAAATACATAAATGTAATCTGAATGCAGTTATTCGCAGTTAAATTATTGGAAATTAATATTCAACAGGAAATGTGGGAAAGTTGAACTATTATAAATGTTATGCACGTGTTGAATATAATTGCAGGTTCATTAATGCATATGAGTATTTAGCATGAAATAATGAACAATGCATTGGAGAAAATTAATGATAATGTATAATATATTAACTGAAAAACATGACTATTTAGCTGGAATCATAAAGATATTACTCTTGCAATACAATGAGTATGTTTTTAGATTATGATTACCTGCACTAGAAGCTATTATTTACTAACGTTATGACATAATTTCCAACAATCAATGTGGTAAAGTATTATTTACCTCGTAACACCCACAAGTCCTTCCTAAACTGAGATAAATCGTACACGATAACCATAAAATAAATAATAAAACATAAAATGCGTCACAGCTGTACTGATACAATAATCTATTAATAGTAAATAACGATAAGAAAGAAGATTGAGTAATGTTACTCTCAATAGAATATACACGGCGAACACAAACTTAAATGTTAAGCAAGAGAAATATATCTATAGCCGACATATGGTTTTGCAAATATATAAATATAATGCCACTTACTAAGCAGAAAATGTATATATCACTGAAGGAAATGATTGCAGAAAATGTGTGGACACTTTTGACGAAGGACATTATTGGTGACAGTAAGAACAGGGGAAATGAGAGAGAGAGAGAGAGTAATTAGTGAAGGGTAAGGCATCCTGCGTTTTTCTCTGTGTGTGAGAGTGAATAATGCCTCCGGATTAATGTCCCTATGATTTTTCGATAAAACCATTGGTTTTGTTTATCTCTCTCTCTCTCTCTCTCTCTCTCTCTCTCTCTATATATATATATATATATATATATATATATGTATATATATATATATATATATATATATATATATATACAGTAGATATATATATATATATATATATATATATATATATATATATATATACTGTAAATATATGATATTTCACTGATGAGAAAATTACATGTAATTAAATATTTGGAAACCCTAAAATAGACGATTAAATAGTCTCTCTTACATTAGTTTATTTAACTCCTTCAGTTACTGTAGATAACGTCATTGGTTTGTAGTTTAGCCACCACCTGACGATTATATACTAATTGTCGGCTCTAGTTACTCCAAACTCTTTCATTCCTTGAGGTATTTCCAATGTTGGATAAAAATGATCTGGCAGTAGCAATTATCCACTTAGAATACTATAACACCTTTCTTCATTATATGTTGGATCTGCATTAGACAATTGATCTAAGGTTTTACCTGTATATATCAAAGGAGTACATAGATACACATACTATATCGATTGACTATTTGACTACCACAGATTCCTATGGTGCTGGATAAAATCATCTAAATATAGCCAAAGTAGGAGTAAAACAGGTGTCATCTTGTAATTAAAATGTTAATATGTTTTCATATTTTGTTTGTTAACGGTAAGTATGCCACACGTTAATGAAGATGGACGAACAATAGCCAAGTACCTTTGACATGTATAATATGGGTATCTGTTGATAGTCCAAACATACTGCAGACTATTTACACATTGTGCGAATTATGTTTTATGGAAATGCTAAAGTTAACTCATTAGAAATAAGTGTTTTTACAAAAGGATTACCTAACGAATCATATATATCTTACATTTGGTTCCATGTAGACATACGGCACCCAACACATAGTTCCAGTGCCCATCCAGTTGTAACACACTGCTAGAGTTTCACTTAATGTTCAATATATATCCAGGAAGCCAAAGGTAGAACCTCATCACTTCTCATCTGTGGCAAGTTACTGAAAACCAACAAGACCCCTTATTGGGATAATTTTGTATACTGTCTTTACCGTCAATATGAAGTATATTTATTCTTATAAACATCGTGCCAAAAATAGTCCGGAGCTATTTTGTCTTGATTATTTTTAATGTGTTCAGTATACGATGACGCTGGTCTTCATTTCAATTGTTCTCAATAGAAAGAAATTGCAGTTGTTAAAGGGTTAATTTGCACTCCTCTGATTCCTTCACATACTTTCTAAACTGGTAGCCAGAATATAGTGTGAAATAACCCGACTCCTAGATAGTGAAGGAGTTACGTAGTCGGACCTGGAAAGGTTAGTGTAGCTTCAGATTAATGACCAGCTTCTCTGTAATTAATGAAAACGTTTTATTTGACATCAATATTCCATCACTTACCAGTTGAGTTTATGTTAATTATTAAAGGTAGCACATGAGAATACTGTATCTGCATATCATCTCAATATGTTTGCGCAGTTAGCTAGAAACTATACTTTACACATACGTTCACAGCGATTAATCGATAATTATTGACTACATATAAACTATTATTTTAATGAGGCATTATGTGAGTATTGCTACTTTTTTAATATTAATTCTTATTTACATTGAATGTACAGTTTTAACCAGACCAAAGTCCAATACAGCCTGAGGAACTCTGGAACCTTAAGGTAATTATCGGCACCGATATGATCAATGGTAACGGTTAACAACTCCCCAGTGGACAGCCTTTTGGAGGGTGGGTGTGGCGGAGGAAGGAGGGGAGGAAGTGATGGTGGGTATATGTAGTGGGAGGGATGGAGGGGGAGACATTGATGGTGGGTATATGTAGTTGGAGGGATGGAGGGGGAGAAATTGATGGTGGGTATATGTAGTGGGAGGGTTGAAGGGGGAGGAAGTGATGGTGGGTGTATGTAGTGGGAGGGATGGAGGGGGAGGAAGTGAAGGTGGGTATATATATATATATATTTTTTTTTTTTTTTTTTTCTATGTGATTGAGGGAGGCAAAAGGCATAACTGCCTATAGCGAGTGCCTCCCCCATAGTTGAAAGAGTGACAGGGCCAAACTCAAGGGACGTTCGAGCCAAAATGCCTGGACACACGGAGTTTGAAGCAATTTAAGTCATAGGAAGAGGGAAAGACTGATTCTGGGAGAGAGTTCCAGAGCTCAGATGTTGAGTAGAAGAAAGTTTGAGAGTAACGTTTCACTCTTGGGTTGGAGAGTTGCACAGAGTAGGGGTGGGATTGAGTTGCAAGACGGGTACCACGTGCCCTACGTAAAGGAGGTGGTATGTACTGGGATAGCTCTGAGGAACACTGATTATTATAGTAGCGATAGAATAGCGAGAGAGATGCAACATTGCGGCGGAGAGAGAGAGATTGCAGAGAGTTGGTGAGTGGACGGGAGTTAATGATACGAAAGGCCTTCCTTTCAACTTTGTCTAGGAGAGCGGTGTGAGAGGAACCTCCCCACACATGTGAACAATACTCAATACAAGGGCGCACTATGCCCCTGTACAGAGCAAGAAGCTGTGCAGGGGAAAAGAACCCCCTAAGGCGGTTGAGCACACCCAGCTTCTGGGAGGCTGCCTTAGCAAGACTGGTAATATGGTCCTTCCAAATGTGAGCAGAAGAAAAAGAGACACCAAGAATATTGAGAGAAGATGAAGGGTTGATTTTTGTATTGTTGAAGAATAAGGGATAGTCCGCTGGGAGATCCTGACGGGTAGATAGATGGAGAAATTGGGTTTTGGAAGCATTAAAGTTAACAAGGTTTTCTCTGCCCCAATTGGAAATAGTATTTAGATCAGAATTTAAGAGTTCTATGGCTTCATTACGTTTGTCGTTGAGGGACTGCTGGCTGGGGCGTTCTGAAAAACTAATGGAGTAGTGTAAGGTTGAGTCGTCTGCGTATGAATGGATGGGAATTAAGGTACAGTTAAGGAGATCATTTATACAAATTAGAAAGAGAATAGGAGATAGGACAGAGCCCTGAGGAACACCGGAGTTTATAGGGTGAGGAAGTGAACAATGGCCGTCCACAACCGCAGCTATGGAACGGCCGGAAAGGAAATTAGAGACAAAGGCACAGATGGAGGGATAGAAACCGAAGGAGGGTGGTTTAGAAAATAAAGATTTATGCCAGACTCTATCGAAGGCTTTCGCTATGTCTAGTGCAATAGAAAAAGTCTCACCGAAGTCCCGAAAGGAGGATGACCAGGAGTTAGTAAGATATGAAAGAAGATCACCAGTAGAGCGACCCTTAAGGAAGCCATACTGGCGATCTGAGAGCAGATTATGAGAAGAGAAATGCTTAAGAAATTTGGAAGCAAGAATAGTTTCAAAAACTTTAGAAAGACAAGAGATAAGAGCAATTGGACGATAGTTGGAGGGTTGAGAGCGGTCACCCTTCTTTGGGACAGGTTGACTGTGAGCAAACTTCCAGCATGAAGGGAAGACGTTAGAGGATAGACAGAGACGAAAGAGTTTGCCTAGGCACGGAAGCACGGTCACACGGAACCACGGAAGCACGGTCAGCACGGAAGCACAGTTTTTGAGAACAACAGGAGGAACACCGTCCGGAGTGGGAGGGATGGAGGGGGAGGAAGTGATGGTGGGTGTATGTAGTGGGAGGGATGGAGGGGGAGGAAGTGATGGTGGGTATATGTAGTGGGAGGGATGAAGGGGGAGGAAGTGAAGGTGGGTATATGTAGTGGGAGCGATGGAGGGGGAGGAAGTGATGGTGGGTATATGTAGTGGGAGGGATGGAGGGGGAGGAAGTGGAGGTGGGTATATGTAGTGGGAGGGATGGAGGGGGAGGAAGTGATGGTGGGTATAATTTATGTAGTGGGAAGGGATGGAGGGGGAGGAAGTGATGGTGGGTATATGTAGTGGGGGGGAGGAAGTGAAGGTGGGTATATGTTGTGGGAGGGATGGAGGGGGAGGAAGTGAAGGTGGGTATATGTAGTGGGAGGGATGGAGGGGGAGGAAGTGATGGTGGGTATATGTAGTGGGAGGGATGGAGGGGGAGGAAGTGATGGTGGGTATAATTTATGTAGTGGGAGGGATGGAGGGGGAGGAAGTAATGGTGGGTATAATTATGTAGTGGGAGGGATGGAGGGGGAGGAAGTGATGGTGGGTATATGTAGTGGGAGGGATGGAGGGGGAGGAAGTGATGGTGGGTATATGTAGTGGGAGGGATGGAGGGGGAGGAAGTAATGGTGGGTATAATTATGTAGTGGGAGGGATGGAGGGGGAGGAAGTAATGGTGGGTATAATTTATGTAGTGGGAGGGATGGAGGGGGAGGAAGTGATGGTGGGTATAATTTATGTAGTGGGAGGGATGGAGGGGGAGGAAGTGATGGTGGGTATAATTTATGTAGTGGGAGGGATGGAGGGGGAGGAAGTGATGGTGGGTATATGTAGTGGGAGGGATGGAGGGGGAGGAAGTGAAGGTGGGTATATGTAGTGGGAGGGATGGAGGGGGAGGAAGTGATGGTGGGTATAATTTATGTAGTGGGAGGGATGGAGGGGGAGGAAGTAATGGTGGGTATAATTATGTAGTGGGAGGGATGGAGGGGGAGGAAGTAATGGTGGGTATATGTAGTGGGAGGGATGGAGGGGGAGGAAGTAATGGTGGGTATAATTTATGAAGTGGGAGGGAAGGAGGGGGAGGAAGTAAGTAATGGGTATATGTATGTAGTGGGAGGGAGGGGGGGCGAGGAAGTAATGGTGGGTATATGTAGTGGGAGGGATGGAGGGGGAGGAAGTGAAGGTGGGTATATGTAGTGGGAGGGGGTGGAGGGATGGAGGGGGAGGAAGTGATAGTGTGTATAACATTATGTAGTGGGAGGGGGTGGAGCGATTGCGGGTGGTAATAGTGTTTAGGGGGTATCGGTATATAATTAGTGGAAGAGTGGAGTGCATAGTGGAAGGAGTCGGTGGTCTTGATAGCGTTTAGGGGATGAAGGGGGTATGGGTATATAACTAGTGGAGAAGTGATGTAAGTAGTGGAATGGGTAGGGGATCTTGATATTCTTAAGGGGGTAGAGGAAGTATTTAAAATCCACCTATAAAATTCACACATTTCACAGTTACACTACTAGGTTTTTGTGAGCAATAGCTATTGAGCAAATTTAATCGTCAATAAACATGTGAGTTTACAGTCCCTTACACTTATATCATAAATATACACAACATACATATTTATTTACATACAATAATGAACTAATTACTACACTAAACTCCCAGGCTCTACTACACCCCACAAACATGTGTTTCTGTAGCCAGTCAGAAGGGATCACACAAAAACAATGAAGGGTTTGGTATTTCGTTGTTTTCTGTTTGTATGCGATGTATAACACATTTACAGTCATCTTTACTCGTATATTCGCTGTGGAAGTTTCTTTACCTATGCTAGGAGGACTTTTTTTTTCAAAGACTGTTTCATCCTGCAAGGTCTGTGCAGTTTGTGTAACTCACTCATTTCTCCCACTCTCTCTCTCATTCACTCCCACGCGCTTTCTCTTTCTCTCTCTCTCTCTCTATCTCTCTCTCTCTCTCACACACACACACACACACCTTGGCCAAATGCTATTGCTTTGGTAATATACCATATAATGTGCTTGGGCTGGTACTGACCGGTTAAACGTGTTGGGCTCACGCTTTCTCGTTAGCCAGTAATTGCACACACACACACGCGTGCGCACGCGGTAATTAAATATGAAACACTTCAGTACAGTAGCGGCCATCAATTTTGATGCAGTTTGAAGCCTCCAACGGATTAAGCGAATCTCCGACATAAAGTTTTTGGTTCAGAGTTCGTAAGGTGATTCAATTCAGCTCATGGTAGGTTTGATAATGAATAGATACTATTAATGACCTACTGTACATGTATGTATAACAGACATGTGTGTGTGTGTGTGTGTGTGTGTGTATATATATGTGTGTGCGTATGTGAGTGTGTGTGATGAGCCTAGGTCACTCTAAGGTGGCATTCCGGGTAGATAAATCAGAGAGGGGAATCCCCAACTAAAACACCAGTATTGATGTGGGAATTCCTCGGCTCCAGTTATCTCCCCTTGGATTTTTGGAGAAGATTTGGGAATTCCATGTTAAATATAGGTCTTAGAAATAGCAGACCTCTGCCAACTATTGGGTCGTACATCTTTACTCCATTCAGGTCATATGATAACCATCCATACATGATGTTATAAAGTATAACTGGACTTGTTACACTTTCCACCAAAGATACTTTCTCTGACCAAAACATTGGCTACAGAATGTGGATGATGGTCGTTCCCACCTTCTAATAATATTAGTCGCACGACCAACTTTTGTTTGCAATCATAAAAATGTTGTCCAGTCTTCATAACTTCCAATATCACCAAAGTCGACAATCACTTCACTGACATTCCTGCTGACCTAGGCCGCCTCTCTCTGGCTTGTAATTGGCTGGGAGTGGGGACTGTAGAATTCAATTCCGGTTCAGGGAATTCAATTAGGTCAGAAAACACTTACAACATCTTATCATCCCTACGACCGTCGTATCCTGGCAGCCCATATCATAAAGGGAATATCATGTTAGAACTGTTATCATTATTTTTAGATGGCCATTTTGTTTTCTTCTCTTTTTTCTGGCAGCATTTCTAGGATATTTTGCATTGCTATCAGAAGGTGACATAGATTAATATAAGTGCTGAATTATTGTACAACTTTAATTTATATACCGGTACTTTTAGAGCAGAACACAAGTTGCAGGAAAAAGACATTTCAATCAGAGTATGATTTCCTATTTGTGTAATTACTACTGCAAAGTGATGGAAAACATGGATAAATTGTCTGGAGGTAGTAAGAATACAACATATATTGGCGTCATCTTATGAAATACATCAGGTAACTTTCGTGCCAGAAATACTCCAAACTCGCCTTTAACGAGGTATGATAATTTATGGGTATAGTTTGTTTGAGGATATGCAAATACTGGTCAGAAAATTGCAAAATATTTCACCGTATTTATATATTGGATATTACCAAGTTAAAACATATGACCAGCTTAGGCAATATAACTTCCATAATGAAGTTTTGGGTTAGTGTAAGTAACTGAATTATGATGATTAATAAGATGATGATGATTATGATTTGGAGTATAAAGATAAATGGGAGTGGAGTGGGAGACTAGTAATAACAGGGAAGATAGAAATCATAAACAAATAATTGAAAATTGACTTTAAAGATAATATAAATGAAAGGAAGTAAAATACGAAGACATGTGAGCATAAATAATTGAAGAAGCGTGAGGAATATGGAAAATTAAAATAGCGCAAAGTTTGGAATCTTGAAGGGAAAAAGGAAATGAGATTGGAATAGATGGATATGGACATTCCAGAGAGAGTGAAAGACCGAGTGAATGTGTGTGTGTGTGTGTGTGTGTGTGTGTGTGTGAGGTAGGGAGAGAAAGAGCTAACGTTTGCATAATTTGCTGACAATGCATAAGGGTGCATACATAATTACTCAATTACACAATATCAACTCTCTCTCTCTCTCTCTCTCTCTATCCCTAATACATTGATCACGGACAAATTACAACACTCTCTTACAGTAATAATATCAATATTTCCGGTCATTAAATACCGTGGAACTCGTCAGCTGGATGTACTAAGCGGCCCGAGTTAACCAGTAATATGATGTGGTTACAATACTTTAGGGGCTGTTAGATGTTGGTGGGTTAAGGTATTAATAATTAGGTTTGTTTAGGTAATTTATGTTGGTGTGTGTATTTATGATTAGTTGTCTGTGTGTGTGCGTGTGTCGGTCAATGATAATACTTAGCTAAAGTATAGTTTGTTTATGATAAGGTTAGAATTTAAGGTTATAGTTAGTTGGGTAACGTTAGCGCTTAATTTAAAACAACAAAAATTTGTCTTTCATATAAAACTTATAGTAGGCTAGGTTACCTTTATGTAGTTTACATAAAGGCTTAGTTCACGTTAGGGTGCATTAGCTTAGTTGAATCAAGCAATATGATTCTTAATTTAGACTAAAAAAGGCTATACACGAAATGAATTGTTCGCAAATTGACTTACGTCTCTATTAATTAAAGGGTGACATTTTCCGCAAGACTTAACCCTTTATTGGCGGCGCGCAACTTAATCTTTTAACGTCACAGCACTCCCTTTGGGTTCTGTACACGATTTCATATCACCCATCGTATTGTGTGCGTCGCTCTCATATATATTTACATGTATTAGAATAGGCTATAAGGGTTCTAAGTCTATGGAGGTTTGATGACTCTGTGTGTGTCTCCCTCAGTGTCCTTAGTCTATGGAGGTTTGATGACTCTTTGTGTGTGTCTCCCTCATTATCAGTAGTGCTCTGCTCGGTTATTTAATGCTAGACTGGGATGAGGTTGGGATGAGGTTTCTGTTGTCGTACACACCGATGTGTGTACGGTTTGTTTATACCTACACGACTTCGACGGTTTCTGTGGTAGCCTAGGTCGTCCTTTTGGTTGTGTCTTTTGCGAGTGCAGCATCGTGTTGTAAGAGGGCATTAGCCTACTACCTTATAACACAGTGCTGCCTTTTTGCTTGACTTTAGAGGGATCACCAGGGTAGAGCCAGATACTTGAGATCTGGATCCACCAAGAGAGCATCCCCGTCATTAACGTAACTTTAATCATACCGCCTTAAGGACAACGCTAGGCTATGAGCCTGTCTTGCTCAGCCACAGTTTCCTAACCTTGATATCCCAGCTAGACTTTATTTGCCTAGCAGACACTAGTTAGGACCTAAGCTCTTTTGCTATGTATGCATTATTATTCACAAGCATTTATTAGTCTAGGTTGTTGTTGAGTTGCACAACCATAGTAGACTGTTTCGTTGATGAGGAAGTACTTCTTTTAGTGTCGAGCATTACTACCGTTGCGCATTTATAGTATTCTCGTGTCAGTTAACATTATAATTATGTCCTATCTTTTTGTGTATTCCATTTACACGTGTGGTGTCCTGCCTCCTGCCTTTATATAGTTTAAGATACGAGCATCTTATGAGCATCAGACTTTCTTCAGAAGTTTCCAGGTCTATGCTGTAGGACTATACTTCACTTGCTTTCAGATAGGAGTGAAGAGTTTATTGTTGTTTAGAGTAACTGTATTAAAGCATCTTTTTATTGTATTAAATCTTGCAGTGATTTAATTGATCTTTCCCATAGATTCTTGTTTATGCATTTTAACCTAACGAGCCTATGCGGTTTTTATGGGTACCGCCCAGCGGGGTGTTTTAGCCAAATGGGCTGTTTACGTGATCATTTTCATGCTAAATAAGACCCGACGTAAACACATTATCTATCCTTAGGGCATAAACAGAGCTTTCGAATGACACCATAACGATCCTTGTATTACGTGCTGAAATTGCCACTCGAGTTATGAGCGCCGCCACAAGTCCAGCTAAATACCCATCCTGTGTGTTATCAGGCTATACCCAGTGTGGGTTACCCTGAAGTAGAATACATTTATGCCCAGTTAAGAGTACCCCGTTATTACAGATTTACTCTGGAGGGTATAGGTGTTTTGTTCGCCGGCATATAAGTTTGAGGGTTTGGATCTAGCGTACCATTGTTGCATAGTTCCCTATTACTAGTCCAAGCATTAAGTGCCCTTGTTTTTGTTCGTAGCCCCAGTCGTAACAAATGGCGACCTTGCCTAGTATTTTATCTTAGTCAATCTAGTGAACTAAGAAATAATTGCAGGATTTTAGGACATTTGTTTTTTGTGAGGAATATTTTGGACACGTGGGAATTTTTTTTTGGCAACGTAGTATAGCACTTGAGTTGTCTTCAAGCATTTTTGAGTGAATAGTGCTACATGAGAGTAGGTACTTTTTTTTTGTTATAAACGTTGAGGATTTCCGGTGGACACTATGTCGAACGACGGATCAGTACATAGTGAGAGCACAGGCGAGTAGGTGGAGAAGGAGGAGTTGTCTAGCGGCGCTCGGGTGGTAAACAGTGAGGAGGATGCTCGGATATTTTTGGAGGAGCCTGTGTCAGCGGATCAGGTGTCGGGGCTGGACTGGTCCGGACTACAGTGTGTAGCCACGGTCTTAGGGTTTCCCGGTACTAGCGGTTTGTCGAGAAGTGAGCTGGTTACCTGTGTGCTCGGTGGGGTGCGTGGGGCTTCGGGGGGAGCGGGAGCTGGGGCACCTTCTGCCCAGCCCCCATTCCACTCGACTCCTACCATGGCGCCCCCTCGGGCTCCGGAGCCGGTAACGTTCCCGCAGGCCGATGCCCGCTGGCGGTTGGGTATACCACTAGGTGATTCAAGGGGTGGGTCCCCAATAGTATGTGACGCTCCTGCATAGTAGCCACGTGCGGGCATGCGCGAGTGTCGGCTGCCCAGCCGTTTAGAAACTGGCTGGCGGCAGCCGGCCGGCCGGCTTTTCCTTAGTATATAGCCTACGACAATGTAACTAATGTCTGGGATATTCTTGTTGTTTCACAGCTTGAAGCTGCCCTTATTCTTAACCAACACATCTTAGTATATTTTATTCTCGATAGTTGATTGTTTCATTATAATATATAAGATGTAAGTCTAGTGAGAGTGGGAGGAGACGAGCGGGAGAGAGAGACCGGCTGGGGGACGTTGCTTTGCGCGGGCGCGGAATAGACTAGCTTGGGACGAGCCTGATGGTGCCATTTGATCGCAACGTTAGGCTTAGTTTCGATTCACGCTAGGGGTAGAGGATTTTGACTCGGCAACGGTGTTGAGTGTTGCCAAGCATGGGATGTATTTCGCATGCCTAGGGTGGGGTCCAGACAGATTCAAGACTTAGAGCTCACCTCACTGTCGTACCCGTCGGACCCCCTTCGGCTTCGGCCAACACTATTTTTTGGTGTTGTTGTTTCTTACTTCATTGTTTGATTGTTGACCAGACTAGATAATTCCTGTCTCTTTATTAGTCTGTTGTTGAACACTAGTACCGAGTTCTTGTATACCCCGTTATAGCAGATTGAACTCTGGAGGGTATTGGTGTTTTTTGTTCGGCTGGCAGTACTCAGGGGTTGGGATCGTGTGTTTCCGTTGTGGCAGCGAGCCGTATTCGAGTCCTGATTGAGAGCCCTTGTGTACCCGAGTGCCAGGTCGTAACAAATGGCTCTCAACCCCACTTAGAAACTTTCTCTCTTACTTTGTATACCTTCTTTCCACTACTTCACCAATCTATTTAATTATCCCATCCCCTGATTGCCTTATCTATTATTGTATTAACGACGAGCTCTCAGATAATTAGATAGGATTTTGGGCCTTATGCAGAGATGTAATTGTTAATGAGACCTAGGAAGCTTTTTTGTTGTCTCATATTTGGTGGTTTCATGCTTGCTAGTGTGTTCTTGTGGCAGGTGAGCAGGGGCTAGACCGGAGGGGAGGCTTTTTGCGATCCTTTAAGTAAAGTCTGCTGGTGTGAGTCCTGTGGACCTGCACGACTTTACTAGGATATCCGTGGGAGTCTGGGGGCATTTTCTTGTCTGTGTGCCCGTGTGTCTAGTGTTGTGTTGTGTGAGGGCCCTTGCCTAGTCCACTCAGCACTGCGCTAGCACGCCTTGCGTTTGTTTTAGGGTCGCCAGGAGAGAGTCAGATACTTGGGATCTGAGTCTCTCAAGAGAGCACCCTTTCAATTAGAGTAATTTGGCGCACAGACTTGGGAACGTCCCTAGGCTAGAGCAGGTGGCTCAGCCCGGGTATCCGAAGCCTATATCCTTCCGGCTAGACCTCTGCCACCTGGCAGATTAACAGCTAGCGGTTTATTATATCTGTATGCTTGTTATTGTGCCACAGTTTACCGTCTTTGTGAGCATTGTGAGTCAGGGTGTGGCTTAGAGACTCTGTCCGAGCAGGCTTGCCTGACTAAGAGTGAGAAGCACACCTGTATGTGGTTATGTTGCGAGTTGCTGCCTTTATTTAATTATACCTATGCCATTATACACTGTAGGTCCTATCACTAGTATTTATTCCTGCTTATTAGTTAAGAGTTCTCTAAATCCGTAACGTACTTTCTTTGCTAAGCATCAGATCCTACAGTAGCCGCATGCAGTTTAGAAACCTGCATCTTGTCTACCTGTACGATGTTTTGAGGACTGTTTGCTCTCACCTTCTTTCACGCAGGGGTGATTAGTTGTATTAATTAACGTAACGTTAAATGTACTTTCTTCTAGTTTGTTATTAAATTGTTTCTGCAATTTAATTCCGTTATATATCTTTTCCTTGAAGCTTTAAGTCAACTTAATTGTGTGATCTTTTATATAGCCTGCTTGACTATCAGCAGTCTATAGTGCGTGCACCCTGTAACCGAGTCATAGGATACCTCGTTGTCCAGGCAGGACTCTTGACGGTTTAGGGTGGTTTGTTGCCTGGGTTTATAGATAAGGGTTGGATCTAGCGTTTTCCGTTGTTGCTTGTTGCCGCATACCTAGTCCAATAGAAAGAGCCCAGTGTTTATATATCCCAGGACGAAACAAATGGCGACCTTGCATAGGATTTACTGAACAGAGGAATATAGTGGTCATTTGTTTTGAGATTCCTTATGATTAGAGGAATACAGTGGACATAGTTTTTTTTTTGGAGCAACCAATATAACACATTAAAGACTTTAAATAGCATTAGTATATACATACTTGCATAGGAGATAAGGCACATTCTATAACCGTGATAATTACTGCAGTGCACAAACATGTCTAAGACATCAGAACGCAGTGGAGGGTCAGGTCACGATACGGGCTCGGAGGGAGAAAGACCTGTGGAGTGGCTAGTCGATAGCGAGGAGGGTGCTAGAAGATTTTTAGAGGTGCCCCTTACCGCTGCCAGGGTGTTGAAGCTGAATAAGTATGGCTTAAAGTGTGTGGCAGGTCTGCAGGGTCACCAGGGTTTTAAGTGGCATGAGGAAAGATCAGAGAGGACTGGATATTGGGTTTAGAAGGGAGAGACCTGGGTGGAGAGGCGACTGGGGGCCCCGGTCCCCAGCCCCCCCTCCACTCTACCCCCATATCAAACGTCAGGGTGCCTGAATTTAGTACATAACCCCAAGTTGATGGTCAATGGCAGCGTGGAATTCAATCACAGGGACCCTCCCCATTAAATGCACCTTCCCCTCCTCAAGGGTTGACTCCAGATTTGTTGTTTCGGCTTGAGATGGCCAAGGTTGAGTCAGGTTGAGGCCGCCGAAAGACACGTTAGAGTTCAGGTTGAGGCTGCTAGAGCTCAGGCTGAGGCTGCAGAGAGAACAGCTATACGTGAGGCTGAACTGTAGGCAGAGTCTACTAGGTATCGGGCTGACAGGGAGCTGGAGAGATCTCGAGTGGAGGTAACAGGGCGTAATATTGGGGGAGGTAATAGACATCGGGACCATCCATTGTCGCACCTGCTTAAACTAGTTCCTGTGTTCGATGAATCATGTGTGACTGAGTTTTTTATACGATTTGAGAAGAAGTGTCAGGAACACCAGTGGCCTCAGGAAAAGTGGGCAGCATTAGTTTCATCAAGACTCCTAGGAAAGGGGCTAAAAGCGTATGATGCACTACCTTTAGAGTCCTGTGTAGGTTATGATGAGCTAAAGAAGGCTGTGCTACGGGCCTATGAGTTACAACCAGAAACTTACCGCTTGAAGTTTCGGGGTGTTACTAAGGGCAAGGATAGTACCTTCCTAGAACACGCCCGGGACTTGTCTGATGCACTACGACATTGGCTGCGTTCTGAGTGGGCAGCTACTTTTGAGGAGTTGAGTCTCTGGTTCTCTTGGAGCAGTTCTTTAAGTGCACAGGCGGGGACTTAACATTAAATATAAAGGAAAAAAATCCTAGAACTCTCCAGGAGGCACAGAAATGGCTGACCTCCGACTGTCATTAATTCGAGGGTGCGAAGCAGCAGCTAGGAGTGAGTTGGGGTGCAAAGGATCGTACCCCTCCCCCTCCCAAGAATTTTGATACACATAAATACACCAAAACCATGTAGCACTGACAATAAAACTGAACATAAACCAAATACCGTCCCGTATAAGAAGTCTAATGGTACCTCCCACTCCCAAGGGAAACCAAAGAGTAAAGAGTGCTTTGCATGTCACAAGGAGGGTCACTTTGCAAATGCTTGTCCGAAACAAGCCACCAAACAAGGTTGTGTCATTGGCCCGCAGCATAGGGGTGTCGCCTAGATCTTCTGAGTTTGCCAAGGGTAGTTCGTCAGAGGTTGGGACACAGCCTGTGTTCAAGAGTCCGGAAGGCTCGAACCCTGTCCACGACGTCTTTGGGGGTCATAGAGGGCATGGTTTTGTGAGGTGGGCTGGCGAAAGGCGGAGGAGTTAAGCTATTGCGTGATACTGGGGCTACTCAGACATTGTTAAAGAACGATACAGGTAGGAGGATTAACGCTACACGGGTGGTGGTAGTTCAGGGGATCAATGCTACGAAGTCCTACCCGCTGGTGCGGAGGAGCTGGAGGTGGGTGGTGTGGCGAAGGAACTGGATGTCGAATTGTAGAGAACTTGCCTGTTGGGGGCGTCGACCTCCTCCTCGGCAACGACTTTGCGGTGCCTGCTCCTAAGGTTTCACCCTTGGTCGTTGCCGAGAAGGCGGCCGACGTTAGTAGGGAGGAACAGGAGTGGGTTGAGAAGTGTAGCGTACAAACTATGGCGTGTGTGTGACGCGTTCTCAGACATCCGGAGCCTTGCAGCCACCACCTCAGTCTATCAAACCGCGGAGGAAAGGTCACAAGAAAACGGGAAGTGTTGGTCAATTGGAGAGTTTTGAGCCGGCAGTGTTTCTTGATGACTCATTATTGTTACCTATGTTAGAGTCTGGAGAGGCCCCGGGGCCTGTCACCGCTAGTGCAGGTGCAGGGCAGGAAGAGACTCTGCGACAGCATCGTTATGCGCAGCGTGAGGAAAGGATGGCTCAGCGGGACATTGGAGGTGGAAATAAATTATTTAAGATGAACTTGGATAATCTGTCACCTGCTGATATATGTTCCTTGCAGCTGGAAGATCCTGAAGCCAGGGCGTGTGGTAATGGTGCTATCGAACTGGAGAGCGATGGGGATGCGCAGCCTGGTGATTTTTTCTTGTCCGAGGGGATCTTGTATCGGAGACATCACGATCCCAAGAAAAAGTGGGATGGCGGGTCAGGATTAGTGGACCAGTTAGTAGTACCGAGGGTGTGCCGTGAGAGCTTATTGAGATTAGCTCATGATGTGCCTTTGGCAGGGCACCTGGGGGCACGTAAGACGGAGGCAGCTCTCAGCAAGCTTTTCTGGTGGCCTGGGTTAAAGGCGAGTGTTGTGTCATGGGTGTCACAGTGTCACACTTGACAAGTTGTTGGGAAACCCAATCAGGTCATCCCGAGAGCCCCGTTACAATCCATCCCCTACCTTCAGCAAGGTAGTTATCGATATGGTTGGCCCATTGCCCCCCACTAGTGCCGGCAATAAATTTTTACTAACTGTAATGGATGTAGCAACACGGTATCCAGATGCTTACCCCATGCGCAACGGGATGGCTAAGACTGTTGTCAAAAACCTACTTGTCTATTTCTCTCGTTATGGGTACCCTCAGGAGATCCAGTCTGATCAGGGATCCAATTTTACTTCTGCTCTGTTTAAGCAGCCCATGCAGCAACATGGGATAGTGTCTGTGGTGTCATCTGCCTATCATCCGAGGTCAGGGAGTTTTGGAAAGGTGGCACTACGACCTCTCAAGGATGTATGTTGCGGTGTTATTGCATGGAGAAAGAATGGGAAGGACTGGGATCTGGT